>CAODLS012362054.1:0-18075 GCA_948243855.1 Flueggea neowawraea | reverse complement strand
AGTTGGAGAATATCAAGTCTTGGTTTATGAGTCACAGGATCAATCCCCATTCTCAATAGTCTCTTCTTGATGTGAGTGTTCCAATAATTTTTGATTTCATTGTCAGTCCTTCCAGGCAAATGAGCAGCAATTGCGGACCACCTAATAATAGAGAGAGTAAAAAAAAGAAAAGTTTTAGACTTACCAGTTGTGATAGTTCAGTCTGTGGAGTAGGTACTCCATTATTGTGACACTGCTTGAAAATTAAATAAAAAATAGAAAAGACGTATGAAAAAAATTTTAAAAATTAATGTCCGTACTTGTTTCCCAAGACGCTATGTAATTGGATTATGGTATCCTCTTCTTCAACCGAAAATTTGCCTCTCTTGATGTCGGGCCTCAAATAGTTCGTCCAACGAAGTCTGCAACTCTTTCCACATCTTTTAAGTCCTGCATACAAAACAATATGACAAATCCGTTAATCTTTTTTGTTCCTTTCTTTTTTTTTTTTGGTCCTTTTCATTTCTAAACTATAGTCTTCTCATTCATTAGATCTTATCGAAAATTAAAAATGTGATCTTTTAAGGTTGGAAGACTAATTAATCTCAATTTGTTTTGGAAGGTATTGAAGCTATCAAAAGAGATATTGTGCTTGGGGAGTTCGGACCTGCAATTTTATGCCAATTACTTAATCTTCTAAAGTGTTTATTGTCATTTGAATTCATTTTTTAATTAAACACTATTACTTATTTCTAATATGTTACTTGCCTAAGTAATAATTCATACTTAAAACAAAATTAGTTGTTATCTCGAGTTATATTACTATTTGGTGTTATAATTCGGACAAAAATAAAAAAATATTATTAAAAAGTATTAATTCGTGTCAAGCGTGTACAACGTATGAAGGATAAAACTTACATGAACCACACACCATGAATTTCGAAGAGGAAATCAGAAGAATAAAACGATTAATAAGGTACCTGCATTCTTAGGTAGAGTTCTCCATCGACCTTGGCCATGTTTCTGAATATAATCAATCAATTTTTGATCTTCCTCTGCAGTCCATGGACCTTTCTTTAGTCCACCTAGGTCACAACATTGAGATTTCCCCATAATTGATCTTCACAACTAAACTAGAGACAACCTGAAAAACAAACTATGAAAGGAAATTATAATGTAATAACAATATTGTTTGTAAGTGAATTTTGGGATGAGGTAGAGAAGGCAAAAGAGAGGAAATGAAAGGCAACACAAGACGGGTATGTGTAAGAGCATGTGCTTAAATATATAGTAAGCCAATGCAAGCAAGCTAAGCAATTACAAAGAGCAAGTCAATGGGATTTGGTACCGCCCATTTTTCATCACTAATTATACGTGTCTTTTTATGAAGAAAAAATTACACAAAAATAACAAAAACGCCAATTTTGATTGTTAAAGCAAAACACACCCCTTCACCCCTCTCTAAGTCAAAGTGAAATTACATCGCCGTCATATAAAGCCAAAAAACACAGTAAATAATATTTTGCGTAAAATCCTCGTATTCATCTAAATCACCATTTCTCTTTTATTAGCAATAACGATCAATTAATTACCTAATAGTACAAATGTATTAATTTTTTACTAATAAACTATTGGTTCAATCGTAATTGTATTGCTCGTGGCTTGTCAAAAAGCATAAGTTCGAATTTTAAAAGAAAAAAAAATACTTATTAAAAGAGAAGAAGATCTTTAATACTCTAATTCCATTAAGTGGATACACATCCTTTGTAAATAAAAAATACTAACGGTTTTTAATTCTCAATAAATATATTCAAGCTAACCATTCGGAAGTGACATATACTAATCTTTGATTCAACATTAACCAATCCAAATCCACACTTTAAATGGTACAAACATATTTTTTTTGAATATAAAACGCTATATATATTTTGATTAATTGAAATATAAAAGAAAAAATGACTAAAAATATTTTTTTAATCATTAATAAAGCGAAGTATATTAAGATCTCAATCATTAAATTAATTGTCGAACAAAAATTCTTACAAAATTACCTCCATACAATGCGTGGATTATCATAAGGAGTAAAAACCTTTAACATTTTCATAGTAGAATTTATTTGGCTCTTATAGCATTTAGGTCACAATCAAGCATTGTTGAGTCGTGTCCCGTATTCTAAAACAGTTGTGTGTAGAAAAAAATAAGAGTCGTTATCTTTAATCGTTTGGGGCCTATGGCATGTTATTACTTTTGGCCTTTGGGGGGGTACGTGTTGGGAGTGAGTCCCACTTTTTTGGTTTGATGATGTCTTTGTTCTCAAGCTTTGACTCTGTTACAGGACACCAAACGTGCCGCTCCTTCCATGTGCATGGCTCCGAGCCGGCTTCCTTCCATAATTCTTCTACTTGGCTTGCTAATTAATTACGTACCTCCCTAATTTTTCAACATATTTATTTCCTAATCAAAGGAAATTGCAAGGCTTAATATATCTACATAGTCCTAGAATTATTAACAATTTTTTTAGCCTAATGGAAGTTCTTTGAGCTTTCACTTAGGATTATTTTTCACCAAGGCATTTGACAATGGTTTTTTTTTTCTTTGATATGAAGTAGATAGGAATTATCTCATGTTTTTCTTTCTTTTTTTTTAATGGAAATACATAGGTTTACTCTTTGGAACCTATTGTACATGATTTTTTCAAGGGTTTTTCCTAGACCCATTTTTATAGTCTAGTTAAATAAAATTTCAATTTTTTTTTGGTGATGGGGAAGTCCACCTGAGTGGCCTTTCAGGCTACACACCCAGACAGATAAAACTCTCGGGAAGCTAGTTCCGTCTCAGCCCAAGGACCTCCCGCTTATTCCGGGTTTATCGAATGAGTTAACACGTAGGTCCGCATGTCCATTACAAAGAAGGCGTAATTCAAGGCGGCTCGGGAGCTTCACACCTCGAACCTACGCCTAGCCTGCACTATGCACGTGCCTTGCATTCTGTTCTAGCCGCGCTGGGTAAATTTCAAAAAATTGACTTATAAGAAAACGTGATCATATTTTTAATTTCTCCTTTAGGTGGTGTTTTTAAATTGATCCTGGTAAAAAAAAAATCAAGATATAACTAGAATGTTCAAGATATGAAATGACCAAGATATAACTGGGATGCATTTCAAAGTAACTTGAGAAGTATATATTTTTCTTTCATTGTATTTGTTAAAATACATGGAATAGCACAAAAAAATATTTTACCAAAATACCTTATATTAACAAAGCATAAAAATTTGTGAAATAACTAGATTAAATAATTTATATCAGAAAATTATACAAATTATTAGAGATATTGCTATTATTTTAAGACTCCTATGCAGGGTTAGGATTTGATATTTAATATAGATAGCCCTATTCTGGACCTTGAGGAAGATTGGACGAATTTACATAAAAATTAACAAAAAGAGGACTATTTATATTAAATACCAAATCCTAACCCTAAAATCTGTAATCATCTTATAAATATATAGGTGTAATTAATTAATTAAACTAATGGATTTGTCTCATTGATTTTAGAGCTGTCTCTGCTATAAGAATCTTAAATTTAATTTTCGGTGGAGCAAAATAAAAATGACTTATAAAAAAGTGTAACTAATTAACTTATTCTACCTATCGAAAAAATTAATTCATTCTACCTAAACTTCGAAATTATAAGAGGATGTGTTACAATATTGTCTTTATTACAATCCAATCCCATGAATTTGTTTTGTTTTTATTTATTAAAAATGATTACTTGGTGACGAGAAATATATCAACAGAAGACTTCAAATTTTTTTTGGATATCTTTTCCTGACTGATAATATATTGAATAGTAAATCCTGGCTGAAGATAACTTCAACAGAATTAGATTATAACTCTATTGGTGAATATGTTTAGTTTTTATATACAAAATTATTTTTTTGAGGATGAAGTAATAAAAGAGTGTTTCAGAACCTAACATTAGATTTCCAGGAAGATATTGTTTATTCATCATTTCAGAAATGTGCTTAGATATTTTTATAGAGTTTTTTTTTTCATTGGTTTATTTGATTTTTCTCCTTTGTACACTTCTCTCGTAAGGTTGCTCTCGTGCATGTGGTGCTCGGCGGAAGTTTTTGTCCGGTCACTATTTTAGTGGCCGATAATTTCATATATTTGATCACTACTTATAAAAAAAGAAAAAAATAATTATTTTCATAGAATGGAGATTAATGTGAAAATCAGAAAAACGTTATTATGTAACTTGCAATTTGAAAAAAAAAAGAAGTAAGTTTTTAGGTATTTTTCCGTTTTGGAATTCCGCCATCGTTGATCTATAATCTAAAGGATAGATGTACAATTTGATTGATGAAAATATTCCCTAGCTATAGGTAGCTATCTAGTGAAAGAAATTAAAACTTCGGTCATTTTGTTTTTAATTTCAGTATGGATAACAAGATAAAGTTAAGTCCCAAATACAAAGTACCTTTGCAATGGATTTCATTTTCAATGATAGAGATGCATTAATTGCTTCAATTTTATGAAAAATATGATAATTTTTTTTTCATTTCATAGAATTAAAATTTATGTAATTTGTGTTCTTTTATTCGGTAATGCATGTGTTTATAATTTCATAAGTCGTATTTATCATTCCATAACTCAAAATAATGTTCTTGATTTGTTTTCTCAAGTTTTTCATTTATACCATTTCTAATTTTTGTATTAATAATTATCCAATGAAAAGACTACCAAACCGATATTCTTTTCATTGATTATCCAATAATTCCTACTTTCTTCCCTCTCAAGTGTCCATTTATTAATTACCATCTATTACATGCAGCCATGGAAGAACTCAACTATACAACTGGAATACACGTGACATGATCAGGTGAAGTTATAAAGTCCTAGGTTGGACCATAAAAGCTTTTCTTTGTTGATGTTCCGGTGGCGTATACTACAGCTCCATTTATCATAAAACCAATTAATGTCGAAGCTTATCGTGTTCAAAATTGAATTCACATTCACATTGTGATCAGGTCTCCTCGGAATATATATATACATTAATTATTTAATCGAAGATAAGACATGTTTTGGGTAAGGGGAGATGCAAAGAAAAGCACTTAAAATTGGTACATGATCATATATAGTAACATCCTTGGCCATCCACGTCCTATGAACTGTTTTAAAGTAAAAGGGTCCAAAATTCAAGACCTTGTTCGAAGATTTTTGTTTGATAAGTTATGTTCATCAACTTATTCATCATATATATGCCAAAATAGAGGATGACGAGTCTTGTATTTTCATTTTGTTAGCTACCTACTTGAGCAAGTCACACTTCAACTATTTTTTCTTTTGAAATATCTGATCAATAATGCAACTTATAAATTAATGTTTGTTTTTGATAAATTATATAATATTTAACCGAAACAAATTGTAATTTAATAGTGAAAAAATTAACAAATTGCTGATTAGCAATAAATATGTTGATTTTAAGCCAATTTACTTAAAAGATTGAGTTAAAACCTTAGAGAAAACACTTATTAGGAGGAGCAGAAATTTATAATTCTAAAAAATGGTTATTCATTCAACAAATTAAAAAATAATACATTTCTTTAAGGTAATTAAAACATACTTAAACATTGTTGAATGTTTGATATATCATGACATGCAAAAGTACATATTATCAAAAAAGAAATTGTTGTAAAAGCAATATTATCCATATAAATCATGCAAGTTCTTGTCACCAAATAGATTTTCTTTGGTTGAAAATGCATGCAAAACTTTGCTTGCTCTCTAACAAAGTGATGGGACTAAGAAGTGCTATTTTTTGGACCCACCAAAGTACTCAAAACAGAACAAATCTATAACTTTCATTAGCTAGAAAAAGCATGTTCCAACGTTAGTGCCTCACCACACCATTTTAAGGATAGCTTAGCTAGGTCGAGACTACACCACGTAAATTTTTTTTTTACGGCCTCAACTCACTCACAGAAAAGAAGCTAAAAAACTCACCCCACACATGAATGCCGCTTCAACTTTGAAACGTCTTGCGTCAACCATGGAGTGCCACGACTGGGGCAGAATTGGTGCGGCGACTACACCACGTGCATGAGAGAGTTATCAACACAAAATTAATTACATAACCATTTGATTCACAAACTTTTGACTACTTCGAACCAGACTTTCTTCTGAATAATTGACTGTCATTTTACATATACAGAGTGTAATTGGCTGGTTCGATCATGTATGAATTAGCAGTATAAATGGGTTTATCGACACGTGGTCAAACATTGTACATTGGAAGTTTGGCAACAATAAGGATCGAAGACACTTCGACGTGACCATTTCCAGGTCGTGGCATTCCCTCCTATCAACAACAAGCCTAGCTTAGCTAGCTACATGTGTTTGCAAGATTGCGGCATAGAAAATATTTATTATCGTATAGCATAGAGACGTCTAACCTTTTTTTTTTACAATAGTGACAACCATTTGGAGGATTAAAATGTTAAAATTCAAATTGTTATCTTTTACGACTAAAATTTAGCGAAGACCACCATATTAACTATTGAATCTATTAATATCTTAATTAATCACATTATCACCTAAAAATTCAACAAATAAATTTGCATTAAGAAATGAGTTTTGAAATTTAAGAAATGTTTGGACGTGAAGCATAAACATAAAGTTAGAAGATTCTCGAATGAGGATGTAAAGTGAAGATCTATAGTTAAAGATAAAAAAGTCGAGTTGAGGTAATTTTGTTGACAAGCAACAACACCTAAAATCGTGAGTTTTTTGGTTTAAAACATGAGATGTGTAGAATAAAAGATTTTTTAAGAATTTTCAAAGTTATTGGAATAAACTTTTCCGTTTGTAAGATTCATGATCTATATTTATATAAAAACGTTATATATAAAGTGAGCCTCTTGTGAAAAAAGAACGGCATGAAATTTAAGGAATGGAATCTTTATCTCTGAAATTAATTTATACATAGTTTCCTTTTGTCCACGGTATATTGCCAATCATTTCCAGGTTATTAGTATAGAATGAAAAGATAGTGCATTTTTAGATCCCATCCGATCTTTATATTCTTTAAGTTTGAAAAGAGCTACTGTTCGGTACTCATCTTGTCAAAAAAAGTTTGGGATGTATTTGAATTGCTTGAAAAATCTTGTGGTGACAGAGAGATTATTTGATAAACAAAGCTATTGCCACCTCTCATTCAAACATGAAACATGTTTGGTCAAACTTCAGTTCTCTTAACTGATCGATCCTTTAAATGTGTCTTGACAATTAGAAAAAGACTTGATTTGGACCATCTCGTTATGGTTTCCCTTTAATTATGTAAACTATAACTCGTTGAAAAAAAATATGAAATCACAGAAAAATCATTTCAAATTTTTTAATATCAAAGGGATCGAAATTTATTTTTTAGTGCCATGTTTCCACGTTGCCTAATGATATGTTGTATTTCATGCATATTTTATCTAGTATTTTATGTTTATTTTATATTATAAATTATTGTTATTCGTTTTTTTATGTTTTGTTTACTTCTTTAGTTGTTTAGGTGAATGTTGGTGAATACTGAAGATTTGAAACTGTTTTGGATGCATTTTGCTACTGACAAAATTATTGTGTGACCACACCAAAGTAGACGCATTAACTAAGTTGACTGTTGTGTATTGGGTAGCATGTTGAACTATTGGGCCACGATTTTAAAGCAACTTGGACATCTTAGAGAGCTAATAAGTCAGTTTTGTTGTTGGATCAAAACAATACACATTATTATTATTATTATTATTATTATTATTTTAAAGGGAGAACTAGGTTTTCCTAATTAGGATACATATTTAAAAAAAATTATCTCTCTTCCCCCATTCTATCACGCACGCACAAGGAGGATAACCGACTTCTCTTTGAATTTTAGTGTTCTTTCATCTATTATGTATAACTAAACATCTTTCTAGTTAAGGTATTTCGAAGTTTAATCCATTAACGTCGTGAGAATTTTTTATTTTAATTGATATAAAATATTTCGAGTATTTATTCAGTTTAAGTACTTTAGTTCCTTTATTATTGTTTATGTTGATTGCATGATGTAGACAGTTGTGTGATTGAATGAATAATATATTATTATTTAGGATTGATAGTACTTCACATTAGTCATAATCTAGGTAACGAATAACGTGAATGTATGTGGTTAGACATTTTTCATTGTTATAGAATTGAATAATCTGGTTTAAATGAATCACTCAGTTTCACTGGTTAGGATATGAGTCTCTTTAATTCGTACTATTGTCATAGATTAAACCTTGTCAGGGCATCCCAGGGGTTGTCTAGTAGGTAGGAAAATAGTCTGCAGTGCGTGCCGGGACTATTGAACAAGTAAGAAGAGATTGGTTAATCGAGTGCGTCACCGTTAACTATAACCATGTCTATTCGAATGCTTTATACTGATCTTTCGTGTCTGTGATTAACTGATTGGATTGAACGAAGAAGTACCTTAGCTATACTTTTATTATTATTGAATTCTCATCATTTTCTTTACTACTGTTTATTTTTGTGTTGCGAACTTTTAATCTCTGTTTTAATTTCTACTTTCAACAACATTTTCACAAACTTTATTTTATTTTCTTGTTTCGGCATTTAAACATTTATGCACTAATATCTGTGGATTCGATCATGCTCACCACTTTACTCATTTTACTATTTTGAATATGTTTATATTATTTTGGTTGGTTTGACACCCCATCACCTAAGAATTGAGATCAATGGTCGCTTATAACTACCTTCCTCACTCAAACCATCGAGACGCCTTTTTAAGGACAAAACTGTAAGAGCTCATGAGCCTAGAGTGGACAATACCTAAGTGGATAGGTCTAATGAGCGATCATCAGGGAACATAGTCCACAACAATTGGCATCGTCTGCTAGAACTTGAGCAAAAAGCCATCAAGCTAAAGTTGTGTTCCTGAGCCTCTTAGCCTTGATTGGGGGCATATTGTAGTACAATGCCCTCACATCGCCTAGGAGTGGAGACCAGTGGTCGTTTATAAACACTTTTCTCCCTCAAACCATTGAAACTCGGCCCCTTAGCCTCGATTGGGGGGATATTATAGTTTCATGCTTGCACATCATCTAGGAGTCGAGGTCAATGGTCGCTTACAAGCATCTTTCTCCTTCAAACCACTAAGGAGCCTTTTAGGGACAAAACTATGAGGTCTCATGAGCTCAGAGCGCATAATACCTCAATGGATGGACCTAACACATAATCGTCGAGGGACATGGTCCACAACAAATTTGAAAAAAAGAAATACGAACCAATATATATAAGGATCTAAAAACCGACTAGTTTGCTTTAACGATTCTGAAATTCTGCCCCAAACTAGAGGGATGATTTCTTAAACTAAGACAAATTTGAAAGACTTTTGTTTTATTTTTTTATACATCATCTTATTTATTTCCATTAAAAATCAAACTTATGATCATTTATTGTTGAAGTTAATTACTACAATACCACCAATTATAATTTGATTGCCCCTACTTATTAGGTAAATAATTAGTCGTGTAACGTTACAAAGCTAGCTTCACTGGTCCTCGAGTGCGAAACGGCATAAATAGAAGCTATAGTACAAGTCACTAAAACTCTTCAAAATTTCCAAGAAGAGGCAATATTATAAATCTAAATTGCTCCTTTTGGTGCACATTTTACTTTAATAATAAAACCATCATTGACAAATTAAAAAGAAAGGATTGATTTATCGCTTGCAACGAAAAAGTCTTTATGTGGTTAAAATTAAGGTCAGCCACAGGCAATTTAAAACAATATCAAAGTTTGTGATTGATCCAGATGATGGGTATTAAATAATATATATGTTATGCATTATTTTAATGTTTAGTGAACTAATAATGGTCAAGTTTGGAATATTCAAGTTTAATCTAATTAATATCGAGTTGAAATGTAATATTTCTCAACAAATTAAACTTATGATTGGACATAAAGTGTCGTATTTTTTTTTCTTCAGAACGATATCTCTATGAAATAAGAAACGAAAATCTTTACAGTGTGTTGAAAATATAGAAAATTGCGTAGTTGATAGCTAATGATGTTCCAACTGATCAGAACTAACAAATCAAAATCTTTGAGCTTTATTCTTTTTGGACAATGTTGCTTTGTAATTTTATTCGTCTTAAACACGAAGAAATGTTCAGAAAACACTTTGAGTAATATGTCCATAAGGAACTCTAAAAACCGTGCTAATCAAAAAATACCATGAAATACCTAAATAAACATAGAAGAATATATTTTTAAAGCTCAAACTACGGCTCAAAGAACTATAAAATTTTATGTAAAATTTCTTCCCTTTTAACAGATTTTTTTCTGCTATTTAAATTTTTATATTTTTATTAACCATATTTACTCAAAATTAATATATTAGTTGCTAATTAATGCCTCATAGATAATTTAGTGCTCGTTTGATTAATAAAAAAATGTGCAAGCCAATTGCATCCAAACAATTTTTCCTACAACCAAGCACCTAGTTGTTAATCAGAATACAGTAATGAAGCCATTCGGCATTAAACATTGCTGGCGTATTTGGCTGGCTTGTTAATTAATTATCTTAATATTTCCGCATGTACGTAGGATTACTAGCTGGATGACTATTCGTATAATTTCTGTAATATAGTTGTATATGGTTGGACATTGTTACAGATAAATTGCAATTGGGTTCAAAATTGAACAATGTTATACACTTCTGTTATAATATTTAAAATTTAATAAATTTATATAGAATTTTATAATTATTTTAAATTTATTATCATTAACACTAAGTACCGATGTGGACAATTTTGATAATATTGATCGGTATTTTTGCAAGTGTACAAAATTGATCTAACAATAAACTCAGAGTATTTCAGGTGTTGAATTTTAAGGGAGCGTGAAATTAACTACGATAGCACGCTAATAATGAAGAAGGTTGAATTTGAGTAAAACTAAATAATATAAACTAACAATATTGCTATAATTAAAAGCAGAAAGTCTCAAAGAACAACACAGAACAATTAAGTGCTACCGCTACAGATTTCACCTAATTGAGGATTTGACCTTCAAATTGTTATAGGCAATGAATAACATCAGTTAATTTGATACAAATCTTCGTCAAGAAACTAAAACTGTGCCTACACTAGCAGTGCTTATCCGTCGATTTCACGCAGGTTAATATAGACCCATTAAGAACTTCAACCTACTGTTATCAAACACAAACAGAAATATGTATATTCTAATGGTGATTGTCTGTTGTCCTAGTGCACGATTTATATTTCATTCGTCGATCTTGCACACAAATCCTAAGATAAATTTCTATAATGGTTAATCACATAAATTGCGATCACATCAAAGATAATATAACATTGCATAAAAACAAAGATATATCGTTAAGCACAAACATCAATCCAAAATCCTCTAGTCAATTTCCCAAGATAGGCTACATCCTCAACCCTAGCTTGGAGTTTAGTTACTCATAGTGAATGTAAATAGAATCAACGCAAACAAAGAAAACATAATCATTAGAGTTCAAGAGAAGAAATCAGAAATAAACTTTGAATCTTGTAGTCTCCTCTTTCGCTCCTTCAATTACTATGTCTTGATGCCTCAAATTTACCAAAAAGTCCCTAGAAAATAGGAGAAAGACGTCTTTTTATAGTTCATGAGTCGGCCCTCTTTAAATATCGTTAAAATTAAGGCTATTTAATTGAAAAAATAATTTTTTATTTTTGTTTTTTATTTTTTTAATAATATAAAAAATAATAGAAAATTTTAGTGTTGAATGAATAAATTTTTTATTTTTTTATTTTTAGTTTTTAATTTTTTTAAAAAAATAAAAAATTTTTACAACTAAACATACTCTAAATTTTTACATCATTGAATAAAAAATCCAGTTCAGAATCCGTCCACAGATTTTTAAGTGCGAGGACTAGATTTTCCAAAGTCGTCCCAAATATTCAAAATCTGGTTTTAAACTCAGTTCTAAATCCTATCCTAGGTTTTGCATCGCTAAAATATTCACTTTTGCCCTTTCTTCCTTGCTTTTTAGTCTTTTTTTCCACCTTCTTTCCTGTAAAACAAAACACAAGGAATTCAATTAAAAAAATATCTCAAATTATTTCTTCTAATTCCAAAATTCTTTTAAATAATGCGACAAAAAACATTTCCACCAATGATTCCTCCTACATATGTCAGTGATCAAACAAGCTAGCAAGCTATATCAATTAAAGAGGGCTGAACGCCAAATAAACATTTGACCACCTCGTTATCTTTTTTTTTTTGGCTAAGTAAAAGAGATCGGGACCACCTTCTAGGAGGTCACCTCGTTATCTTGTTGACCCATCTCACCCTCATTTAATACATATATATAAATTAGCTGCCATTAGAAATCACCAGACTGTGATCGTAAATTTTATTAAAATATATATAACACAATTATCGGTTTGTTGTTCTACTTGTACCTTGTTCATCAAATTTAAGCTTCCCCGAGAGACATGAATTAAGCAGTGAAATATACCATCGAGAGTTGTTCTAAATTAGTATTGTTATTTTATTTAAAAGTTTTGATTTCAAGTCCAGAGGAAAAACTTTACAATTTAGTGGAGAAAATTTTGTCTCTAGTAAAGATTCTATTCATCTTAACATCATCTAATTAATTTAATTCAAAAAAAAATTTGGATGCATTTTTATATCTCTTTTAAATTCATTTAAGGTTATACAGATCAAATATGTTTATATTTGATCGGTTGATTCTTTAGAGGTGAATTTATTTAGTGGGATCGTATGTAGTTTTATAGGATTATAGAATCGTTTTCGATAAATATTAATTTAAAGACAAACCTAAAGGTAATTATTGAGTATGACAAATATTATATTTATCATAATGATAAATATATATAATATTTACCATCTAATAGTTATGATAATAATAAACTGATCCTGCTTTTGGGAAAGGAAAAACACATAAAATTCATTATAGCATTGTTAACATCATGGTGGTGGATGCTGCACAGAATATAATAGTAAGTAGCATGCAACACATAATATTCTACATACCCATTATGGTAATGAGGATTACTTAAGCCGCAATTTAAACTGAAGTTTATTGAAGGAATCACAAGTGTGGTGAGCGCTTGGATAAAGTCTAGGGTTTGGTAGTTGTATGTTTAATAGATATATTCACTTATTCTATCAATTTAAATCACCATGTTGCTAGGTTGTCTCAACAGCAAGCACAAATTTGGTAGACATACCTAAAACATTATCAAAAATTCAGTCATGATGTGAGCAGAACATTAATCAGTATAACTTGTAATGCAACATTTTCTTACAATTCTATCTAGCAATATTGATGTTCAATCATTATAGTAACTACATGTAGGGTTTCATATAACATATACATTGTAAAAATTAACTATAACCCAAAAGCTGAAACTACTAAATCAAATTGTCAAAATTGTGGAAATATTTTACTCATAAATATTTGACTATTTAAGTATTTTAATTTTAATTTTTTGGACTTAACATGGTCTACATGGTTTTTAAGTAGAAGTTTGAAAATAATATATATGATCGGATAAGGGAAATTGATCTGGAAATGTGGATGTATTTTTTTTTTTGATAAGTAAATGTGGATGCAAATGAATGGAAGAGAAATCAAACAAATGATGCATGTAATAAAAGGACGTAAGAATATATTTTTCGATTGGAAGTACGTAAGAATATATTAATGAATATTTATGTTCATTCTTAATTGGAGTTGAATATATATTTCAGTATTCTAAAATTAAATTATCTCACTGGGATACGTTTTATGTGTCTCCATATATATTATAGTCTATTGCCAATTGGAAACACTATTTTCCTTACATTTGTCAATCTTCAAAAATATATGCTTCAAAAACTAGAACTATGATCTCATACCATACTCATTTGAGTAATTTTCTTGATTGAAATTTGAGCGTTGTTGGCACATACATACACCACCACATTATAGGTTTGGTAAATTATTTAGTTTAGTTTATAAATTATATTATGTTTTAGTTGATGAATGTGTCATTTTATATTAAAGTAGATGTTTTAGATAAGCTTTTAAAGCATATCTAGGGTCAGTGACTAAAAAATAAGTTTAGCGTGATCTAATGAAGGAATATTTCAATGTACTTGAACTTTCATGTCGTCTAAAGAAGAAAGATCCTGAAGTCTCTTAAGACGTATATGCTGCACGGTTTGAAACGTCATAAGTTGTGAAATAACTAAGGCCGAATCTAGGTTTTGCATGCATCATCATTAAAGCCACTTAAGAGACTGGTCAAATTTGAAAATTATTTTAAACTCTTGTTCATGTACTTAAGTATTATATCTTCAAATTATAAGTATGTTACTTGGTAAGTAAATTTGTGATGGTTATTAATAATAATCACTACCCGCTTCTTTTGAGTCAAGTCAACCTAATTGAGTTGACGATGAAAAATGTCACATGTTTGATAGAGTCAACGTAACTGAATTGACCTTCATATAGTGATGAAGTTGTATTTTATCAAAAAATTGTGTTGGTTATTATTAAAATAGAAAGTCGTTTTTACGTTTGTCTATAAAATCTAAGAGATTAATGCTTTGATATTTTTATTTTTTGTTGTGTGATCATGATCTCGTAATTTCTCAATCTTCTAGAAGTTAATACGGGTCTGGATTCTGATAAGAATTACACTAATCAAATGTAATGTTAATTTTCCTCCAAGCTTCATATTGTCAAACGAAATTGAGATCATAAAGAAGCAATGTCCGATATTTTTCTTGACAAGCTTATTTTAGGTAATACGTGGGCTCCAAATGGCAATTTTCCCTCTTAGTGTGATATTTACACCTCAATAAAAGCTCTATAATCAAGATATCAAATTAATTTTCTATTAATACTAATAAATATTTATTCAAACTAATGAGCTTGTAACTCATTGATATTGGAGCTGCCTCTAGTATTAAGAAATTGAAAATTCAATTGCCAATAATAACAAATAAAATAGCTTCTAAAAAAATATTTATCCAATGACTAATATATCAAAATTAATTTTTGAAATATGAAAATATTATATAAATATAAAAACCGATTTCTTACATAATTATAGCGAAGTTAACTTATGTTTAATTTTTATATTCTGAATTACGGCAATGATGTGAGATGAGGTGTCAAATTTATCTCTTTGTTGTGTCGATGTTGGCAAAAGCGTGAGACCATCGAAATCGTTTTATCTTGTAATTTTTACAAATAAAGTTAAATTTAAGCAATAAGATACCAAAACACACCCTTTACAAAGAATCAATTCTCCTTATCCAATTAATTAATTTCTACCTGGTTAATTTTTTTCAAATAATAAGGCCCAAAAATATCATTCATCGAGAAGAAATTATTTCCAACATTAAAAGATAAAAAGAAAATACAACGCTGAGTTTCATCAAAATAAAAACCAGTCCATAGGGGCATTACAAGACTCAAATTGACCCGTATTGAAGTTATCACATTAAAGGACTTGTTTGAGAAAAATAATTATATTTGGGAAGTTTTGTAATGATTAATGTTTAATTAAAAAATACAAGCTATGCCCAAAAATTTTGGGGTCCAAATATGAAGTTTTCCACCAATTTGTTTGTTGCTAATAATCCTGAACAGTCCAGGACCTTTGGGAGCCCTAATGTTAGCGAAGGGCTTCTTTTGCCTTCGTGCTTTGGACCTTTTCGTGTTCCATCCACAAGGATATCCGGGCCCAACCATGTTTTTTCAGTCTCTCTCTCTCTCTCTCCTTCCCCTCTCTCCATCGCAACTGCTCTCTTCTCAGTCAATCTTCATCGCGCCTCAACCTCGTTGCCTCCTCAGTTGTGTCCTCGTCGCGGCTCGCTCTCCTCCCTCTCCTCCTCACCTCTCTCGTCTCGGTTCGCTTTCTCCTTCTCGTCTCACTCGTTTCGGTTCCCTTTCTCCCCTTGGGTCTCTCGTCTAAGTTCTTCTGTCTGTTTTAATGGCGTCAGAGATGGAGGTGGCGGCGGGTCTGTGTTTTTTTTTGTGTTTTGTGCATATCTAGGTTTCGCTTGGGTATGTGGTGCAGATTTGGTTTGAACTTGTGTATGTTGGGTGGAGATCTATTGTTCGGCGGCGGTTTTTGCTAGGTTTGTTTCTGGTTGGTGGTGTGAACTTGTGTGCTGGTGGAGATCTTTTGTTCGACGGCGGTTTTTGCTAGGGTTAGGGCTTGTTTCTGGTTGGTGTTAGAAATCCGAGATTCAGGTGTAGATTTTTTTTTGTGTTTTAAAGAATATTAAAAAGTTTATTTTTTAATTAAGGTTTTAGAAAGATTTATTTTAGGTTTATTTAAAGTTGTTATTAGTTTTTAGAAAAAATTAAGGTTTTCAAATGGTTTATTAAAAGTTTGTTTATGGTTGTTTGTATTTTTTAAAAAAATATAAGTTTTTTAAAAATGTTTTTTTAATCTTTAAAGTTATTTATAAGGTTGTTTTTAAGTTTATGAAAAAATTATTGAAATTTTAAATTTTTATTATGGTTAGGCGGATTGTAACGGGGCTACCGTTCCTAGCCCCGCAGACCGGGACGCGTTACTGCGTCCCGGTCTGCTAGCCTGTCCTCCTGCGGGAAGACGGTAATATTATCGTTGGAGGCCAAAAAATTATCTTTTTGGTCTCTAAATGCTAGTTTTACTTATTTTTCTTATAAATACTCCCTGAACATATTTTTTTTATCATTTCTTCACTTTAAACACTTATTTCTCTCTCACAAACTCTCTTAACTCATAAAATTTTTCTCCAAATATTTTTTCAATGGATACCAACGATTTTTCCGATTATTTTTCAAACAACAAAAACAAAACAATGGAAGAATTTGTACTTGCAAATATTTCCTCCTCTTCTGATAACGAGGAGTACAAAAACATTTGAGATAATTTCAAGCAATCTATTTAGAATGATCCTGGTGAATAAGAGATGTTGAAATTAGTACAACAAACTGTCACGACCCGTTCCCGGGACCATGACCGGCGTATGAGGTGAACCGTCTATAGAAGTTCGGCTTCTCTCATACAAGCCTCAAAGATTAAAATTATTTTTATTCATTTATTTAAAATATTTGTTGGAGGAAAACATACATACCATATATATATATATATATCAAAATATAATATATGTAAAAATATACAAAGCAATCTAATCGTAAAACATAATATCGAAATCAAATACAAAACCAATAACCCTACAACATTCGGAATGAAGCATCTACTACAAAAGACGTAGCCAGACAAAAAGGTGCTACTAACCACAATATATATGTCCCACTGGGCAGAGAGTGTCCAAATGCTGCTGAGATCAAAATCAACCTGTAATCATGGAAACAAGACAACACAGATAAGCAAAGGGGGTCATCCCAGTGAGTGAGGGACAACACTTCAGATTGCCTCATTTGTGCCTCACAAAGACTGGTTTGAAAACTCTCTGAAAACTAGCACATGCGGTATACAATATGTATACATATTTATACACTATATACATAGTATGTTTTTTGAGAAAACATTTCGAAATCATTTGCACCAAAAGCATATACATGCACATTGGTAAAATACTACCCATAGTTTTAGGTTTTTCTGAAAACTTTATATACTTATCATGTGACCATATAAACTCGTGGTGTGGTCTATGCCACTATCCCACCTATAATGATCAGGGTCATGCCACTGATCCATAATCCAATCATGTACCAGACCAGGGTAACATGGCTACCGTCGATCTCGATAGCTAGGTATCAAATGCATTGGTATACCAAAGGCTACGTACCCCATAGCGAAGGTGTCCCACAATCAAAAACATAATTAAAGCCATGCATATTCATCATCAAAATACGTGAAAAACATATGTATATCGATACATACATATAACTTCCTTCAAAACAAAACCATAATTATTTATTCACATAATCCATTTTCATATTTTTAACCAATCATTGGATTAGTCAAGTTCACAATTTGGTTATAGCACATAAAAAACGTGTACAGTTTCGAGACAC
>CAODLS012362050.1:0-18376 GCA_948243855.1 Flueggea neowawraea | reverse complement strand
TTCTCCTCTTGCCTTTGACGGCGGAGGTCTTCCTCCATCCATTTTGCCTGCTCTGCAAGTTTCTTTTTATATGCACTTGTAACAAATTTGTCCTTATCTGCATAAAGATGATCATCTTGGCTTCTTTCTTTAGCAAGTTTTTTTTCATATATTATCTCATGTTGTCGCTGCCGCTCTTCTGCTTTTTTCATCAAAGCTTGAATATATTTGGGCTGCAAACACAATCAATCAATTGTTTCAAACTTACATAAACTATCAACAATTATTAAAGCCCTCATGAGTTGAAAATTGATCATGTTTTTACTTCCAATTAAAAAAAACCATTTTTTCCCCAAAAATTCTGAAAATACTAATGCTCCTTCACCATTTTATTTCAAATTATGTAATGTAGAGAGAATGTATATCGCCATAATCCACAAATCAGTAATTCTTTAACACTTGACTTCATCAACAAATTGTTTCCCATCAATTGTTCATCCCAAAATAATATTTAGCAGTATTAAATATATAACTAAATCAGTTTCTTTCAATAACAAAGTGCAATTCTTCCAACGATAAAATCAGTTGTCCATATCGTTCACAAAATTAGTAACATAGTGTCTATTCAGCAGTTCAAAAACCCTTTTTTCCCTTAAGATTTCAAACAAATCTTTTGTTCCATGAAAAAAATAAAAAGTATCACAAATCTGCAAGAGTCATCAAAATTTAGAGATTAGATACCCTACAATAAGGCTTTGTTCTTTCAGTAATTGCTCAATTCCAATTAAAAATAACAATAACACTACCTTTCTTTCTTCACGTTCTAGAGCTCGTGGACGAACAGTCTCCTGCTTCATCTGCTCATAAACTCCATCATAATCAAATACAGTGGAATCCTCTTGCAATGCCTTTTTATGCTGCTCCTCAATCTAAATTAAAAGAAAATAAAGTATAAAAACAATGTAATACAATAAAACACTACAAAAAAGTTTGCCTCAAAAAGTCCAATCTTACATCCTTAAGAGACTTCTTCTTGCTGGCGTGCCGTGAAATCTCCTGCTCCACATCACCATCATCATCGTCACCAAACCCAAGTGGCTTAGAAACTGGAGGTCTCGGTGGCTTTTTACTCTGCTGCGAAGGTTGAACCCTCAGTTGCAACCCATACTTCTTCATTCTATAAGAGACCTAAACAAGAAACAAAGACAAACATCATGTCATCATCTATACCTTCCCGACAATCAAAAAACAAGGCCAATTATATCTAATTTTTAACTTTATAAGTCATCGGAGCCGGGATTTTCCGATAGCAGGTACTGAGCTTGGCCAACAGACGTGGAAACAGTTACTGACTCAAGTTCTTGTCACACATGCCAGTTATTCAATACCAGTTATTCGACAATAAACAATACTAGTTATTCAACAGTTCTTGTCACGTATTTTATCAAACAATTTATCTGCATTAACAGCAACCCCAGTAAAAATAACCAAAATTCCAAATTCAAAATATTAAGTCACCAATCAAATTCAATAATAAGCAATTCTCAAGCTTTTAAAAGAATTTCTAATTCAAGGATGAAATAGACAAAAAAAGCAAACTCAACTCACAAATTCAACAATCTCTAACCCTAAATCAACAAAAACTGAAATTATTGTTAAAAAAAGGAAAATCACGACTTACCAAGAATCGAAGGCTTGAAGCAAAGCAAGTGGACTGTGCTCTGTGGACGGCGAGCAAACCAGAGGCGCAGAGGTTGACGGATTTGCAGCTGAAGCGCGACAAGAGTGCCAGATTTGTAAATGAACCGCGCTAGACAGAGGAGAGGAGAGAGGACTGTCGGTGAGAGGAGAGGCAATGGAGGAAGAAAGAAGCAAGAAGAGAGGAAAGAGGAGCCAGCGGCGGCGAGCGAGACGACGGTGGAGGGAGAAGCAGAAGGGAGAGAGAGAGAGAGAGAGAGAGAGAGATCTGTAGTGCCCTAGTCTGTCATTTAATTTTTCCAAGTTTGGGCGTTTCGCCCCCACACACAAATCTTTTTAAAAAAAAATACAGAACAAAACGACATCGTTTCGCTTTGGGTCTTTAAGAAAAACTCTACAGTACCGGGTTCTTCTTCCTCGAGAAGACTCCTCCGCCTTCTACGTTTCTGCAGTCTCAAGAAGTCGGAGCTCCGGTGATTGTAGCTCCCCCTTATTGTTAACACATACCTCAATGAGCCTGCTCAAAGTGGCACGATGAATTAGCTGATGCATTTTTTATTTTTCTGAATATGTCTAATACTCTAAAGTTCGGTGTAATATTGGAAGACTGGTGATATACTTGAAATGATATACTTGAAATTACGGGTAATATACTTTCCTTATATTGTAAATAGAAATTAAACCATTTGCTAAAATCCTGCTCACAAGGATCAATTTCTGCAGCACGATTAGCGCACAGATACCCAAACTGGGCTGTTTTGATTTCCGCAATGCGTTTGAATGATGATTGTCATAACGATTGAGTTTATTTCGACTTGTTTGGACGAAAGAGTTAGCATCTCATATGGATTTGGCAAAAATCCCTTTGGCTTAATCTTTTTTTCGGTGAAGATTAAAACTAATTTAATCTAACGATTGTAAGAGTAACAACATATTAAAATACCTTACTTATTATGTATGTGCAACAAAATAAATTTTTAAAAAAATAATTTTCAAGTCTTAAGATATATCTTAATTAGTAGGTCAGTCTTCATGTTTTTAGGATGTTGCATAGACATATTCAAAGTGAAAAAACGGGTTACACTTTAGTCCTTCTGTTAGTGGTATGTGTAAGTGAAAATATTTGGTCCCAATAAACAATGAAATTGCAATCTAAGAGGGATGAATTGAATTTTTAACAAGTTAAATATTTTGTTGAAAATCTTTTGTAAACTAAACAAATAACAAAGTTCTTTTCAAACCAAAATCAAAGTTAAATATGGAAGCTCTAAAAACACCAATTCACACTCTCAATAATATAAATCAAATGTAAAATAAAGAGAGAAAGGGAGAGAGAAATCAAATCTTAATATTTATAGTGGTTGATTCTCTTTGACTTACTTCCACTCTTCTAGATCCACTAGAGAATTTCAATCCACTACCCCTCACTTCCGGGTAGAGGAAAACCGTTTACAACACTTGTTTTTGCGGGCTCAACAAGTAAACTATTACACCTTGTTTTTGCAAGCTCAACAAGAAAATTGTTACCCTAACTTTTTGCGAACTAAACTAGAAAACTGTTACCACCTATTTTCAGGACAAAGCAAACAAACAAAACCTCTAATTTTTGCAAGCTTAACTAGAAAATTGAACCACTAGTTTTTACGGACTCAACTAGCAAACCAATACTCTAGTTTTCTAAGACTCACTAGCAACAACTCTTGTTTTTCTAAGGTACAACAAGGAAATTTATCTACCATAAGCAAACAACCTTACTTGATACAAAATCTACCCAAAGATATAACAGGTTTAAAGCTCACACAAACACAACAGTATGATAGCAAGTAAATAGCTCAAATGGGTTAGAAAGGTAAAGAAGAGAGAAACAATAATAGCAAAGTATAGAAAATGACTCTCTTGTCTTCTTTCTGCTCTAGGACGTCTATATACTGCCACTCTTAATAAAATAGTCATTGGAAGCCTCGAAGTAGTCTTGCGAGAGAATTCTAATTTAATTGATGTCACCTTCAACAACGTGTGTTGTACATCGTCTATGCGCATTGTTCTTTAGTCCACCGTGTCTTGATAACACTTCTACACACTTGGCAAGGACTTCAGTAGCCACTATCTTGAGAGAATTGGCATTTACATGCCTTAGTCATCTTCAACGTGCATTGATCATCTTATCAGAGTACCTTGTGGCTTGTTCTACGGGTGTTGATTTGTGTTCCACAAAATGCACATTCACCCAATGATTCTCCAATGCACCTTGTAACTTCATCTACTTGCATTGTCGGCTTCATCTCAAGATCACACCTTTTATCCACGTCAGCGTGTCATAGAATATTCAAATTCAAATCCCGATGATCATATTGGCTTTGTCCTCATCTAATCATCATCAACGTGAGTTGGACGCCATACATCATACGTTGACTCTTTTCTTCAAAGGTGGTTCCTTTAATCATCAATGTGACTTGTATCCTCTCTTGAAAGTTGTCTCACAAGAATTCTTCGTGATGAACTAAGATCTCGTCAACATGCGTTGTATCTTCTTTAACGTGCGTTGATCATCTTTGAAGATTCCTCATTTGCTTATCAACTTTCCTTGATACATTCTTCAACGGGCTTAGGTCATACACTGAAGCTTCACATAGATTTAGAGCTCGACAACGTGCGTTGATTGTGTAGAACGTGCGTAGCTCAATGTCTGATGCTCATTGCATCTAATTTTCATTTAATCAATGTTCGTTGATTCCACCTTAGCGCGCCTTAATGCCATTTTCATCATGATCAACGTGGGTTGTAAGCGAATAACATGCGTTGTTGATCCATATCAAAGATTCTGCACTTTTGCAACTCTTTCATGGATGTTTTGCATTCATCATCATTAAAACCGAACTCAACAATCTTTCATTTTTTATGATGACAAAACATACATGAATTTGAACATCTAATCACCAATAACAAACAATTTGATCAAGGATTTCACTCTTTGTCACTTGGTTGGTCCAACACATTAATATTCATGATTTCAAAATAAAGATGATACCAAATGAAAAATGACGTGCAAATTCATGTAATACTTCTCCCCCTTTTTGTATCATAAAAAAGAATATGCAAAATCAATAATCTCTCCCAATCAATCAAATAAATCAATAAGCACAAATTAAGCTCTCCCTAAGCAAGTGCATATATGAAATCAATTAAAAGCATGAAAAATATGTAGCTCCCCCTTTGAACAACAAACACTCAATGTATGTAGTCAATCAATCAAAATATATCTCCCCCTATGAAATACAGAAAATCAACACATGCATCATATAAAAACAGTATGCATATTTACCAATGAAAGCAAAAATGAGTTTGAGTTCAAGGGAAGGGTACCACATTTGCATGGGTTGTTAAGCAAATTCCTCCAATTTCATCAACACTGCTGGAACTTGAATTGTAATGCCTTGTAAATTTTGAGTAATTATTTCGATAATTTTTCGTTGAATTTTTTTCTAATTAATTAATTTTGAAGGATTAATTTTGAATTTGAATTATAAATTAAATAATTAATGATATTTTGTAGTGTTAAGGTTTTTTTTATGTTAATGAAAATTTTGAATTGAATTGAGGCGTTAAATTGAGTGAAAATTGGTTGAAATTGGAAAAGAAGGAAATTGAAAGAAAAGACAAATAGAAACGAACTACAGATCGTTTGAGTTTTCTTTTAAACTACAAGGCGTTTCACTCATATTGGATTTGTTGTCCGCATGACAAGGTTGTCGTTCGCATGTATGTGTTGAGCTAATAACTGAAACGGCAGTCGTTAGATGTTGTCATCTGTGTTAGGAATCGGTCGTCCAGTGGTGTGACAGAAACGCCCATATGGGCTTATCACGCTCGTGTTTCTCGGCCCAATTTCTAAGAACTGAAATGGCACCATTTTGACTGGGGTTTTAAGCACTCCATAAATTATTTTTTTTCTTATTTTCTTCTTCTCTTCTCTCGTTCTTACCCTGTTCTTCGTTCTTCAAACTCAAAAACCCAGAAAACCAAACCCAATTCCTTCCATCTCTCCGCCTCTCATTCATTCCTTTCCTCTTCCTCTCTTCAAATCAAGGTAAAGGATTGAATTAAGTTGATTATTTCCTTTATGTTTTGCTATTATTCCATTTGGGTTTGTTGGAAAGTCAAAGGGTTTTGCAAGAGCTAGCTTCGGATTTGAAGCATTTTTGGGTGGATTTTGGATTAGTTTTTGATGGTTTTTGATGGACTTGAGTTGAAGAATATGAATCTCACTTTAAATTGGTGGTTGGATGATTTTGGTGAAAACGGGTTTTTGAGCTGAATCAAAACAAGTGATTGTTTGATGTTATTTTCGTTAAGATGCTGGAGTTGAGTTCTGGAATAATATGGAGTAGATTGGAATTGATTGAATGAATTGAAAGAAGTGGGTTCAGTTGAAAATTGTGGATCCCCGATTAAATGAAGTTTAGGGACTATTCGGTGTGAAATTCTAACAAAAGGACTAAATATAATGTTTTACATAACTCTAAATGAATGGAGGATTTAGCATGATATTTTACATATGGTTAGATCTATAATTTTTGAAAAATGATCTCAAATTTGTAATTTCTATAAATTGGAGGATTGAATTATAATTTTAAAATACTTAGAGAACTAATTTATAAATATTGAAAAGTTTGGGGATTAATTTATAATTTTTCAAGGTACTAGGAACTAAAATATAATTTTATAAAAGTTGGAGAGTGAATTGTAATTTTAAGTATATTTCGATTTTCGAAACTAAAACGATAGATCTTCGACCAAAATAGATTTTTCGACGTCGAACAAATATCTGTATTTACATTTGATTTTCATACGTTCAGTACTGCCGCAGTTACTGTGTTTGATTCCAATGAGATAAATTTTTATTTTTAGTTTTGGCTCTATTTTCGAGGTGATTAGTCATTCACCGGTAGACCGTGAGTTGGATTATTAGTTCGGTTCAGGTGAGTGTGGTGACAGCTTCAGACATATAGGTTATGTCTTCTGAACCTTATCTATTTTGATATGTTTGACTTATATATGAAATATGTTATGAAAATCATTTTGTTTCCTAGAATAAACGTTTTGTTCTGAAAAAAGATTTTTGTTTAAATTTTAAGTACGTTTTTTAAATAAATATTTTTTGATATTTATTATGAAATTCATAATAAATATGTTATTATGTATTTTAACATGTTTCTGTAATAAATATTCTGATTTTTTGAAATTAGATATATTTTTTAATGCGTTTTCTGTTTGAATATCAATATATTTTTTGATATTACTATTATGTTCAGTAATCTGATTCTGATTTCTAATATATATATTTAATATTTATATATATATATATAAACAAATATTAAATATATATATTTTCTGTAGAATAAAAGTATTTGATTGGCATGGTTGTTGATTTAAAATTTTTAATTTATTTAATTTGACTCGAGACACCTATGCTACGGGGGTAGCCGTAGCCATTAATATATCATTGTGAACGTCCAGTTACCAGGGTAAGATAGTAACCATGCGTTTCAGCGCAAACACATGTGAGTTGATTTATTTGGTGGCAGTAGTCCACTTATGATTTGAGGTCAGATACCAATTCATTTATGTGGCAGTAGTCCACACATGATTTGAAATTTAATTATCGTCCCATTGTCTAATTTTGTTATATATATATATATACATATTGTATGACTTTACGCTGTTTGCTCTGGTTGTAAATGTTTTGACAAATGTATTCTAAAAATTATTACATATTTGAATTTGTATTTATGTAACTCTTTTCGTTTGATTTTGGTTTTATCAAATTTTTAAATGATTTTTTTTCTTTAGTAAATATTTTGGAAATAAAATATTTTAGTTAATTTATTTATTTAATTTGTTTGACTGTTTGTTGTCTGTTTTGTTTGCGAAGAATTTCAGAAAGAATTTTTGAATTTTTATTTGTAGAAATACGAGTGTATACTAATAGTATACAATGTATACATGTATGTGATATTTTTTGAAAATATTTTTCAAACGGTCTTTGTGAGACATGTAAGAGGCAATCTGGAGTGTTATCCCTCATTGGATTCTGACCCATTTGTTTTTTTCTTGTTTTGTTTTTAAAACATATTTTTCAAGTTTTGTTAATAGCAGTTATGTGATACTCTGTGTTCAGTGAGACGTTCTTGTTAGCAGTGAGCCCTATTGTTCGTGTCCTATATTATCTGTTTTGTTAAAAACTCCACACCGGGTTATCTATGGGTTATTGTTTTGTATTTGTTATCGTTTAGTCTTTAAATAATTTTACTTATAAATATTTATTTTGTATTTTGATATTATAATAATATTTTATTTTATTATTTAAGAATATTATTTTTAAACTTTTAGTTATTAAACTGTTGTAATTTGATTAATAGGTTATTTATTAATAAATGGTTTTTTTGGTATAAGTTATGTACTTTGAGACTTGTACGAGATGGGTCGGGCTTGTTTAAACAGTTCGTCTTATACGCCGGCCGCGACCCGATTTTGGGTCATGTCAGAGGTGGTATCAGAGCATTAAGTTTCGTAACTCTAGGTCGGTTGTGGAGCATAGGAATTTTTTTAGTTAGTCTGATTTGCCTTTGTATATCATATTTGAGTAATGCTTTTGTATACTCTACTGAGTATTTTCTGGTACTATGGCAATCATCTATATTCTGATATTTGTATATATGTTATGTCTGTATGTTATCTGTAGGCATGTTTTTGAACTTTTGTGTATTTTTGCATACTTTGGCATATATCCTTTTGAACTCCTCTGTACTTCTGTATATCTCTATATACTTCTGTATATTCCCGTATATATATTTTGTTCGATTTTGGTGTTGCGCGTTCTATTGTGCCTCACATTCTGTTGGGTATTTTGAGTTAGTATATTCGTTAGATAATTCTTGAAATCTTTGTCACTTCTGAGTAACTATAATTTAGCTAAATTTGAGTTCTAGAGTTTTGTGATTACCATGGATAAGTATGGTCTGTTAGTCTTAGAGTCCCCGCTCATTTATCTTAGCGTCCCGACTTGTTTTTGATTTTTAGTATTGTCTTCAGTCTTTATTAGCATCCTCAGTAGTTATTCAAGTGTCCTCAGTAGTCAAGTTTGTTGCAATTTCAATTTCATCTCAATTGTTCATCATTGTTTATTCTGCTATTGTTACTAAAGAGGTAAGGAATCCAAGTAAATGCTTTGTGCTCATTTATCATTTCCAGTTGTTTGCTTAAAGAAGTTTGATTTTTCTAGTGCAATGCCATTCAATAGTCCAAAAGTCTAGTTTAGGAGAACCATAAACTCTTTGGCATACTCACAATTCTGAATCAAAGGACAATGTTGTCATCTTAGCTTTCTTTTGCAGAAAATAAGGGAACAAAATCAATACTTTTTTATAATGAAAAGGGCCACTCAAAAAACTAGTAACCTAGCTAAGCTAGCCTCCTAGTTTTACGACACTCCTTATTTTCAACCCAGCAATGCGGGCTTCAAAATAAGAAGTTGCAAAAAAATTTCATTAAGGGAATCGAAATGCAGTACAAGAATTAACGTCTATTACAATCTCTCGCATAACCACATCGCCTAGCATCCTTAAGCATCAACTCTCTAATCCTGCTTGGCGAAGAATCAAGAATATGAAAGCCTCTAGGTAAGGTTTTCCTAAATTACACAGATTATTCGCAACTTGATTGGCCTCTCTAAAAACATGTGAAAATGACATCCCAATTTTTGTTAACCAATTCCTTAATAGCACTGATCATGCTCCAGTTGCTATTAATCGGCTGGTTTTCTTTCATAACCATATGAATTGCAAGAGAGCTATCAGACTCAACTGCAACCTTCCTCCATCCATAATCCGAACACAATTTCAAACCATTATAAATGGCCATGAGTTCTGCATAGATGATTGAAGAGCTACCAATATTCATAGTAAAACCGCAAGCCACTCTCCTTCACTTCCTCTAATAACTCCCCCGACCATCGCTACCGTCTTATTTTCCGTGAGGCTCCCATTCGCATTCAATTTAATTGTGTCAGGTCTTGGAGGTAACCACCGAAACCACTTGGTTCCTTGCTGGTGTTGTTGTGCTAGTCTAAGAATTTTTATTGCTCTAAAATATTCTTTTGCTATGGATCAGATATATCCACATCTTCTATAATGGATGGTGTTCGTAAAAACTCGCTTGTTTCGCCATTTCCACATCAACCAACATGTGATCAGGAGTATGAGCTGTATTGCAGAGGTTACCAAGCAACCAGGATTCTTCTTTGACAGTGAAGAAATCCTCCGGAAGGTTAGTTCCCAATAGCTCTGTCCAGATTGCTTTGGCCTCGATGAAGTACCTAAATACGTGTTGCCAATCCTCAATATGCCCAATACATATATCACAATTCGGGTCGTTCGGGAGAGAGCATTTCTATCTCCTTTGATTTGTAAGTAGGGCCTTTCTCATTAGCAACCAAAGGGCATTTCTGTTGATAAAATAAAATGAAATTTATGAGTAATTGTATTTGAAAATGAATTAATATGTTTGGATTTTTTGTTGAATTCTTCAATTGTAAATGAATTTTGTGTTTGAAATAAGTAATGATTTTTAATGATTGTCTTTTATTTATAAAAATGTAGACCGATCAAAATCGGAACCAGCCCGAAATTGTGAGCCGCACAGTAAAAAATGACGATTACAGGCTGGTTTCGGTTCAGGGTAGTGAAAACCATACCGCTGGTTAATCAGCGATTCAACCTTTAAAAATCAACAGTTTTAACCAAACCAACAGTTCAACATTTCTAAACCAACGATTTTAACCAAAAATCAAAGGTTCAATATTTCTAAACTAGCGGTTTTAACAATATTAAAAAAATCGGTTTGAACTGGACCAAATCGGAATCGTTGATCGAACCGAACCAAACCAAAAATGGACAGGAATCGGCCCGAAACTGCCACAAATTGTGTAGCCACAGTTCGGTTCAAGTTCAAATCCTAGTTGAACCTGAACTGCCGATTCATGAACCGTGGTCATGTCTATCTTTAGGTGATAGATTGAGCATGTGGTGTAAAGATAATTTTGTCAAATTGATAGAAGTGTGATATTTATTTGTAAATTCAACCTTTTTTTTATAGGATTTTCAAATAAACAAAATTTAACTAAAATCAATTAAGAATTTGAATATTTAAAAAATCAAATCAAACACAAGAATTGACAAAAATCAGAATTTATAAATAAATTTTAAAATTTTTTATGGAATTCATTAGGAGAATTACACATATATACTCAAACAAAATATCACTTTTTAATTTTATCACTACATGAAACTTGTTTTCAAAAATAAAAACAAGAAAGAGATAAATCTCCAAAATACCATTCTTGTAAAAGGACGAGAGAAATTGCCTAATTTTCTAGAGAAATTGTATTTTTTTAATAAAAAATATTTTTAGTCTAGATTTTTTTGTTCACAACAGTTCACAATGATTCACATATAGTCTATATTTTATTATTGCAATTACGTTTTCTATATTTCTCAAAGTTATTTTTTACAATTATATTTTTCAAATTACTTCTATTATTTTATAATTTAATTTAGTTATTTTATTTTTTTATTAAATTTAATTAATACTTGCATATTTATTTTGGAGTAATGAAAAATTTTGGTAGAATAGAAATCTTTAGAATACAATGTACTATTGATATTATAGTTAATTATTGAATATAACAAAATTTATAAACCGAGAAAAAAATTAATGGGATAAAATAGTCAGTTAAAAACAAAATTTTTGAAAAAAAAAAAGATAATCGAATCGATAATTGAACCGATATAAATTGAAACCAAATCGAATCGAAGCAAAATCTAACCAGATCAAACGGTGAGAGCCATAATTTGATTCCAATCACCCCGTTCCTGAATCAACAACAACTCTGCTTGTGTAATTAAGGCGAATTCATTTATATCAAAGACACTATCAAGGTTTATTCAGTTGAAAACCGAATTGACTGGAAAATTGAAACAAATCGCTCGAAATTCTTTAAAACCGAACCGATATCGAGTCGATCGGAAATTCGGTTAAGTTCGAAGATGTTCATAAACCTGAAAGTTTGACCAGAGCAATCTTCACGAACTTCTCATTCATACTCTTTTGAATCGGGAAGTTGCTGTAATGAGATCAACTGTAATCAAATCCATGGAAGTCGCGCTGTCAGTATTTTCCGGAGCCATCTTAAACCCATTATTCGAATCTTTATTTCACTCATTAACCTCTCTCAAGTATCCTCGCGATGAGCACGTCCAGGCTGAGTTTGAGAAATGGGAGAGTATGGTAAGAGCGATCCGTTGAGTCCTAGACGCCACCCAGAAGCTGCAAAACGAAGATGGATCAGTGAAACAGTGGATGAGAGAGCTCCGCAACTTGGCGTACGACGCAGAGGACATCCTCGAAGAATTCAATGTCGAAACTCTTCGACACCAACTGCTGGTAGGCCCATCTAGCTCCCATAATTCAAGGACATTGATGCCTTCTTGTTGTAGTCCTGGTAGAATTAAGTTCAATGCTTCAATGATTACGAAGATCAAGAGAATTACTAGTAGATTTGAGGGTATTATAAAGCAGAAGGAAATATTTGAAAGTTTTGGAGGAAACAATGGAGGAGTGCATGAAAGAACGAGACTGTTTGAGTCCACTTCATTGGTGGATAAAACTGGGGTTTATGGGAGGGAAAAGGATCGGGAAGCTTTGCTTGAATTGGTGATGGCAGAAGTTGGTGATTCCAGGATAGGTGTGATACCTATAGTTGGAGTTGGGGGTATTGGGAAGACACAGCTTGTTTATAATGATGAGAAATTGGAGTTTGATTTCAAAATATGGGTCTATGTTGGCCTAGACTTTGATGTTACAAGGATGACTAGAATTGTTTTGGAGTCTATTGGGGAAGATTCTAATGCGCATGATTTAAATAACCTTCAGGAGAAGGTAGAAAAGAAGTTGTTAGGAAAGAAAGTTTTGATTGTGCTTGATGATGTTTGGAATGAGAATTTTCAGGAATGGAGGGGTTTTAGTGTTCCCTTCAAGGAAGTGAGGCGGGAAAGCAGAATCATTGTGACAACTCGTTTGAAAAATGTTTCATACAAGATGGGTACTCTGCCTGAGTATGTTCTGCAGGAGTTGTCCCATGATGATTGTTTGTCAGTGTTTCAACATCATGCCTTCAAGGCAGGAAACTTTGATGATCATCCGAGTTTAAAAGAAATAGGCAATGCAATTGTTGGAAGGTGCCAAGGGTTACCATTGGCAGCAGAGGCCCTTGGTGGGCTTGTACGAGGTAAATTAGATTGCAGTTCGTGGGAGGAGGTGTTAAACAGCAAGATATGGGATTTGCCTGAAGACAAAACTGGTATTCTTCCGGCCCTGCGAGTGAGTTACTATCATCTTCCTAATCATTTAAAACGATGTTTTGCTTATTGTGGTATTTTCCCAAAAGAAACGGAATTCAGCAAAGATGAGTTGGTTTTGCTGTGGATGACAGAGGGTTTTCTCCAACAATCAAAGGTGGAAAAGCAGGCGAAAGATTTGGGGAATGAATTTTTTCTCGAATTGCAATCAAGATCTTTATTTCAAACTTCTATTCGCAATAAATCATTATACATAATGCATGATATGGTTAATGATCTTGCTCGATCTGTCGGTAGAGAATTATTTTTTAATTTGGATGATAAGTTGGAAGAAGAAAGAGCATATGCTGAAGTTCGGCATGTAACATTCGTTCCGCATCATTATGACATTGTGAGGAGATTTGAAGTTTTGAATAAAATGAAGAATTTGAGAACGTTCTTTGCATTACCAATTTCAGGATCTTGGCATCATAATCTAAGTTGCAAGGTGCTTTATGATTTGATTCCACAATTACGATGCTTAAGGGTGCTATCACTGTCTCGCTATAATATAACTGAGCTACCAAGTTCTATTGGGGCCTTGCAGCTTTTGCAATACTTGGACATGTCTCACACTCAAATTGAAAGGCTGCCCAAATAATTTGGCAAACTGTTGAACTTGCGGATCTTGAAATTGCGAGGGTGCCAAAAACTCATAAAATTGCCTGCAACTCTCGGCAATTTAATCAAAATGCAAAGTATTGATCTTAGCGACACACCCAGTTTGCAAGAGCTGCCATTCTCTATTGGTAATCTGACAAATCTCCACACATTGACTAAGCTTATCATTGGAAATGGAAGTGGAAGAAGGATAGCTGAGCTAACAAAATTTCGTCATCTGCAAGGAGAAATACACATTTTAGGGCTGCACAATGTGATAAATATTCAAGATGTGGATCGTGCTTTATTGCGAGAGAAGCATGGGCTAGATGAAATAGTATTTGAGTGGATTGATAATTTTAATGGTTTGCGACATAGCGAGGATGAACTGCAGATTCTCAAGTTATTACAGCCTTAGAAAAATTTAGTTAGCCTTTCAATTAAGTCATATGGGGGCACACTATTCCCATCTTGCGTAGGGGATTTTTCATTTGATAAAATGGTGTATCTTGAGCTCTGCAATTGTCGAAGAATTATATCATTTCCACAGCTCAAGCAACTTCCTTCTCTTAGAAGTCTGAACATAAAAGGCATGGATGGCATAAGAGAAGTGGGTGTGGAGTTTTGTGAGAAAGGTTCATCTTCTGTAGATGTATTCCCATCTTTGAAGACTTTAAAATTTGAGGATATGTTTGAGTGGGAACAGTGGTGCTGGTCTAATAATCTCAATGAAGATGATGCAGGGATATTTCCTAATCTCCAGAAGCTCATAGTAAGGAATTGTCCTAAGTTAGCTGGGAAGTTACCAGGGAACCTTTGTTCTTTGCAAGAACTCGATGTTTTTCATTGTCCAAAACTAGCAGGTTTGCCTGAAATGCTTCCTTCTTTACAGAAACTGAAAATTGAAGAATGTAAAGAGGATGTTTTCAGAAGTTTTCCCAATTTCTCTTCCCTCACTACCTTCACCATTGAGAACATCTCGGGCCTTAAAAATTTGAATGAAGTGTTTATGCAATCCTTAATGGCGCTTGAAGTTGTTGAGATTATGGATTGTGATGAACTGGAATACTTGTGGGAAGATGGTAGTAATATATACAAACTTGATCATTTGAAAAGATTGGTAATTGAGAATTGTGTGCAGCTTGTATCATTGGTAAAGGATGAAGATGGGATGCTTCCTTGCAATCTTCAAGTTCTGGAAATTCGTTGTTGCGGCAACTTTGAGAAGTTTTCAAATAGATTGTATTGCCTCACATCTCTCAACGATTTGTCAATTGTTTTTAGCCGAAAGCTAGAGTCATTTCCCGTGACAGGTTTGCCAACTTCTCTCAAACATCTTGAGGTCAGTTTTTGTGATTCATTGCAGTCTTTGCCAACGGGAATTATGCGCAAGAAAAATGATGATCTAGATGCAGTTCATCTTGAGAAGTTAGAGTTACTTGACTGTCCATGTCTTGGTTCCTTCCAAATCGGTGAGTTTCCTAAATCGCTCCAGGTCTTAGCATTGTGCCATGCTAGTGAAGAATCTTTAGAATCTACATGGAGGCTCCCTCACCTCACTGAACTAGAAATAAGTGATTGCCAAGAATTAAAATTGTTTCCGATATCGGGATTAGTCATTACCAATCTTGTATCTCTTACTTTATGGGACTTGAAGTGTCTACGGAGTTCTATGGACAGCTTCACTTCACTCTGCAGGCTAGATATGCATGATTGTCAAGGCCTACTGTGCTGTCCAGAAGGGTTTTTGCCCCTGACATTGTCTACACTTAAAATCTGGGATTGCAAGGATCTAACTCAGCCAATTTCAGAATGGGGGCTTCATAGGCTGACATCTCTTAAAAGGCTCCAAATTGTTGGCCCAATTCCTGGAGCAGACATGGTTTCATTCCCCGACGACAGTGGTCTGCTTCTTCCTACATCGCTTGCCTTCCTTGACATTGGTCGATTTGAGAATCTAAAGTCCATAGGAAGAGGCCTCTGTAAGCTCAATTTTCTTAGAGTTTTATGGATTTGGAGCTGCCCTAGACTTTGGTCCTTTCCAAAGCAGGGTCTACCCGACTCACTTGGATGCTTAGGCATCGATTTGTGCCCTTCCCTGGAGAAGCGATGTACTAAAGGAAAAGGTGATTATTGGCTCATTATTGCTGACATTCCACTCATAAAGATCAATTTCTGCAGTACAATTGGTGCAGAGATACAAGACTTTGCCTGTTTTGATTTCCGCACAATGCATTGGAATGATGATTATTGGAAGGATTGAGTTTATTTAACTCATTTGAATGAAAGGGTTGGCATCTCACATCTGTCAACTTGTGTGGTTCTGTTCAGCTATTTATCTCATCATGAACAATCAAAAGGTGGAGAAACACTGCGGGCTCTTCCAGAAATTTGTAACAGACACATCCTCTTGAATGAAGGTAACAAATTCTTTTTTATTGTTTTCCTTTTATTAATTTTATTGGAGTTTTGCAGTAAACTTTTCGCAATAGTATCAGATATCGTGTGTCTTGTTTTCCAAACAGCTTATTTCCAGCATAGCAAAATTAGTTGTAGATGTTTAGGCAACCTGCTGTCCATTACTGTAGATGGATATACATTTATTTGCTTTGTTCAGAAAGTGAATATACAATATTTATGCCGTTTTGCATGGAATTTTGTACAAGATTATTATAGATCAGAGTTCCAGAATTGACTCTCTTTTGCGCTAGCAGGAAAATTTTTCTAGTGAGTTCTATTGCTACAGATAATAAATGAAATGTTCTGTCATTTAGCTGCATCATCAGGATAGCAGAAAAGAAATATCCATGCAGAAATTAGTGTCAATTCTCATCAGTTCATTCCAAATCAGATTATGAAAGCTCATTTTTGCTTTTCACTTGTAGGAGAATTTCTGATATGAGGAAATATTGTGATTGAGATTACATCCATGCTGTTCGTGCTTTAGGATGACTCTGGTTCTAGTGATTATTGGCCTGATACCATAGCTGATTTGGCGACGAATTGTGCCAAACTACAAGTTGATTATTGGCCCATCATTGCTAAAATCCTGCTCACAAGGATCAATTTCTGCAGCACAATTAGCGCAGAGACACCGGAACTAGGCTGTTTTGATTTCCGCAATGCGTTTGAATGATGATTATCATAAGAATTGAATGTATCTCTCATCATGTGAAATCAGAAGGTAGAGAAACACTGTGGCCTCTAACAGAAATTCATAACCAGAGATAAATTTTGCAGTTAGAAGTAATGCTTTTTAATGGTTTGCTTTTCTATCATTTATAAGCACATGGATAAATACGTTTGCAACAGGACGGGATAAGTTACTGGTGATATCACTAGGAGTTGGCACATTTCTGGATTCAAGGCAAGACTAGCTATAAAACAAGACTTGGAAGGGTTTATGCAAATACATGTTGATGTTATTTTAATGTAATTGAGGTAGCCCACGTTTTTTTTTTGCGATAAGTCGTTTAATTTTCTCTCATTAGAATCGAACTCTATCCTTGGTTCTCGATATAACTCTAGTATCAATGAGTTATAACTCTATTAGTTAGGTGCAATAATGAATGCATTTAAATTTAGGGAAAAAAGGTGATGTTTAATTTGCTGCTATAGTTTATAACAGATTATCAGTATCTAAATTAGGATCATTTAGTGGATAAATACGTAATTAGAGCATGCAGAGAATTAGAATTAGACATAGTGGCAAACACACAGAATTCTTACAATACAGATAGAATATATTTAAATTTCAATGTTGTTCAAGATTTCAACTAGACAATAATATAATTATTCAATTAGGGGTGGAAATGAGCCGAACAGCTCAGAGCTCGGTTCGATAAAAGCTTGTTCACAGATCGGCTCGATAATAAATGAGTCGATCTTGAACAAAATTTTAAGCTTGATCACCCAAAGGCTTGGCTCAAAAGCTCACGAACAAACTCGTTTGTAGGCTCGTGAACAAACTAGTTTATAGGCTCGTTTATATATATATACACGTGCATGTTAGAATTGTGCCCTAGTCCAATCATGTAAGCATTGTCATTCAATTATTTAATAAAGAGGCATTTTATTTCTATGAAATATTATCTGTTTTATGAAGATAAAATTTCATGAATAGTTTATTCTTCTTTATGCCATCAAGTACGTGACTTGATAGTAAAACCATAAAGATAAAAGGAATATTATTCTAAATGTCCCTAATCGATCAATATCATTGGAATGATAATGAATTAAAGATTAGTATGTTCCTAAGTGGATAATCATGTTTTACTTATTATGGATATGAGATATCAACCTAGAACATATATGCATGTTGGGGAACATGTATTGGACTGGCCCGTATAAAAGCACTTCATGGATCATTGTCACAAAGTAGCTTTCATGCAGTGGTGATGTTTGAGTCCTCTAACTGAAACTCACTATCGATTCATACATGAGGAATCATATGTTTTGAATTAGTCAAACGCTATTCGTAACAGGGTAACAATAAATGCTATGATTGGATATGTCATGAATCATGTAGATGAGTGATAGTGAGAGTGATGGATTTGTTCCTCTTTTGAAGAGTGATATCTCTTGGCCACTTGATGAGTAGGATTGATAGAATGTATGCATACTCGAATGAATTGATAAAGGAGTTT
>CAODLS012361528.1:0-14060 GCA_948243855.1 Flueggea neowawraea | reverse complement strand
ACATGAATATTTGGTACTTCATGCTCAAATTATACATGAATCATGATGATTGATTGAGACGGTCCATTACAAATTGTAGGATTATATTGTAACAAAAATGTTTATATGATTTAACTAAGAATAGACCACATTACACTTGGTCCTAATCTCCCCATCTTTCCCTGTAAGAACTTCAATGGCTCCTAACCTCTTCATGGACTGACCAAATTCAGTGAAAAAATCTCGGGAATCGAGTAATTCATCGGCAGTGTTACTGGATCCTTTGTCAGTGAGAAGGGCAGCGTCAGATTGGAAGAGACCTTTGTTCTGTTTCAGGATTTTGAAGTAGTTGTTGTTCAAAGACAAGGGAGTGTCAGGGTCCATTGCCACTGTTGTTGTGTTGTCTGATAGGGTTTGGCATTTGGTTCTCAGGAAAGCAGCGTATGCTGAGTTAAAAGAAGGGTCTGAATCTCCTTTTCCTGTGAAGTTGTATAGTCTGTTGCTGAAGAAATTGCAGTGTCCTATCCCAATTGTGTGTGCACCTGTTCGAACACCGAAGTCTGAAGACTTATATAAAAATATTTATACTCCGTTTAGAATAAATAAATCTAAAATTAAAAAATTATTTACAAATGACTTTTCTTGTTTGGTATGCTATAATTTAAAACATAGAATTCAATTGAATTTTTCAAAATCATATTTGGAACAAATTAAAAATTGAAAATTCATTTCATTCCATTTCCTAATATACCATTAGTTATAATAACTTTATGTAAAATATAATTTTTCTATTTTTTAAATATATTCTATTAAATAATTATTCAACATATTGGCTGGAATTGAGCCAAATTTTCTTAGTTCTACTTAAATTTGATTGTAAAAAATTGTCTCCATAAAATATGAAATATTCTAAACTATTCATTTTACCAACGTGGTTTTCATACTTCCACTAAAAATTGAGTTCTTAATCCTCCAGTATTAAAGACGATTCTAATATTAATGAGGCACAAACGTTTTGGTTTACTTAAGCTTTTATATTTGCATTTTTGAATTTTGTCCCTCTAGCATTAATAAAACAAAAAATCCACTAATTCTTAGTTGGGTCACCTAGGTGAAAGGTTTAGTAGAAACTACACAATATTACACTACAAGTTTCCTTCTTTCCCAAATCCACCCTTAGTTTTGAGGTTTTCCAAAATGTTATATCATTGAAAAAATCCCAAATGCTACTTTAACTTTTTTTTTTCTTTTTTTCCTCCTCTTTCTAGATTTCTCTCTCTCTCCCCTCACACACATATCTTCTTAAAGTGACTTTCTAGCAGTTTTTCCCCAATTTCTAATAAAAAGTCAAAAAGTAATATTCTATTTTTTTTAAAAGATGATATTCTATAAAGTAGTAAAATAAGATATGACATTTGAGTTATTAATTTTTGCTCCTTAATATAGAAGTATAATTTACTCAAGGTATTCTTTGTTTATTCATTAAGTGTAATTAGGTCGATATACGACATATTAACCCTTTTTTAAAAGAGAAAAAGCAAGAAATTTTTTTTATATCTAATTTGAGTGGAGTAAAGAAATATTAGTTAAAAAAATCTGACATGTCAATATGGGCCAATTCAGTATGGCTAAGTCCAATCTTGGTGCTTTCAAATACTATAACATTTTTTTTTGGAAAAATATTTGTCCAACTGCAGAAAAAAAAATTTCTCGAGAAAAGCACTAAGCATCACTCTTTCGTTATTGATGAGGTGATAATATAAATTCTAGCATTGATTCATATTTACCAGACAGCACGACGAGATCATGGACTGTGAGGCCCTTGTTGGCAAAAGCTTGTTTGAGGGTGGTGAAGTTGAAGAATGGTGAGGGAATATTGGCAAGAGCCTCGGATGCTCGAGAAACGGTACCGTCTCTTCGACCAGTTAGCACCTCCCACATTGGTTCCTCAAACTACATGTATACATCATCAAACACGCCACCATATGTAATCTGATCCATAATTCTCATATTGAGTCGTACAAGAAAAAGATTTGGACCCACGAAAGGTGCTTGCATGAGGAGTACTTTCCAACTTACCTGATATGAAACCGAGTCTCTGGCTGCTAAAGCGACAATGTCTGCACAAGACACGACTCCCGGACATGTTTTTTCTAACTCGGATTTTACTTCGTCTATGACCTCAAATCCTCCGAGAGAAAGGTTTGGTCCTGCTGCCTTTTCAGCTTTGTTTTTAGTTGTCGAGTCCAGAAGTACTGAGGCATCACAACCCTGAAACCATACATGTATGCCCACAATATTCACCTTTAACAAATACTATGGAATGATATATTTTCTTGTATCAATTAAGTCAGTTCATAATTGTCTTTGTCAATTTATTCAAATATCCTTAAAAATGTATAGAAGTTGTTGTAACCATGTCCCTCGATAATAGCGTACTAGACCCATCTACTGAGGTATTGTCCGCTCTGAGTTCATGGACCCTCACGGTTTTGTCTCGAAAAAGGCGTTTCAGTGGTTTGACAGAAGAAGGTATTTATAAGCGACCTTTAGCCTCAATTCCTAAGCGAAGGCGATTTGGGAACATGACACTACAATAGCCCTTCAGTCGAGGTTAAGGGGTTTGGGAACACAAGTTTAATTCGACGACTTTTTGCTCGAGTTTCTATAGACGATGCTTAGGAGTTGAGGCCAAGGGACACTTATAAGCATCTTTCCCTCTCAAACCACTAAGTTGCCATTTCAAGAATAAAACTGTGAGAATTCATAAGCTCAGAGCGGATAATTCCTAAGTAAATGGATCTAACGCGAGATGTTGGAGGACCTGATCCACAACAAAAGTAAATACAATTTAGTAAACTAGCTTGAGTTTAGAGAACAAACCATTGCTCTACATCTATCGATGAATTATTTTTATATTCCTCGGTATGTTGCGCAATTTAAACCTCACGTTTAGCTTGTATCATATGTCGAATAGTAAAAACTAGAAGTAAATAACGTAAAATTTGATGAAAATATAGAGTTTGTTGTATTATATATTTCTCAAGTTTATAAACACATATCCATTTTCTGCTGATAAATAAATAAAAGAATTACCTTAACAAAACAATCATGAAAATGCATTCTTAGTAACTAGGCAGGCAATGTTGAATTGGTGGCTACGCGTTTCCAGACTATATATCTGACAATATCCTCCGCATTCGGACAGCTCTCTTTGTAAAATCTTTTCCTTAACTCTACTCCATTACAGGCTCCTAGGATTCCACAAATTAATGCGGTACAGATTACCAAGAGATTTAGGCTAATTCTCATCTCTCTCGACCTTGTTTTGGAGTATGCGTCTTGCAATGCAAATGTTAACTCAATGCATCATTAGATACAAAGGAGTTCAAAAATATATACAAAGGAGTTAGTGATACTTCATTTTCCTCTAGCACTGCTTAACTAATAATTAATTGTTTGATTGAAAGGCAATTAACATTATATAACGTTATTTAGTACAAATTTAGTACTTCCAGGAGATATATAACATGTTTTAAGTTGACTTATCTTACTCATATTAAATTATTTAATGTGTTGGTTAAGGTGGTCCTAACAAAAATCATTTAATGAGATCACTAATTAAATAATTCATGGGTGCATGATTAACCTATAAGGGCTAAAGCTGCTCGAGTTCAAGTCTATCAAGCGGCATAAATTGTATTCATAGGCCCATACCACCATTTGTTAATTTTTTTTAATAAAAAAGCTAATTGAAGAAGATGTTACCGCGTGCGGGTGCTCATGGACAAGCGACAAAAGCCTTATTTGATTGTTTAAAATATGCTGAAATATATGGTTGGTGTATATGGTTTCAACCAGCATATATATAAATTGGAAGGAGAAACCAACATCATTACACCACAAATTTTACATGCTTGCTCCAATAAAAAATCGAACTCCTGACTTTTTTAAAATAATGAGTTACAAGTTCATAAAATAATGGTTATTGACTATAGTAGCTATCTAGAGATTTATAAATTAGTTCCATCAACTTCCCTAACATTGTATAAATGGAACTAGACTATAGTTTTTTTTATCTTATCTTCTTTTGTGCTTTTAAGGATGTAGATTAAATTACACTTTTCAAATTTAATCTAATCCTTCAAATTGTCATGATATAATTTTTTTTAATGTGTTCACAAAATCTATGTACAGACGATGAAGATTACTAGGACTTATCTACATTGGTGGTTTAATTTGGTCAGGATGTGATTTTAATTTATCTATAAGATATATATTTCTTATTCTTCTTGCACTAATTAATTATTATGCTTGCTTTGTGCACTATATATATGAAATAAATAAACAAATTTAGAGTTGTTAATGACAAACTAACTAATTAATTTCATATCATATGTTCATACCATGATAATGATATATAGACTAATTAATTTTTGTATCTTTTTCACTTGATTAATTTATCATGCGTTGCGATATGTTAATTAGAAGGTAATTAAATCTTTGATAGGAGTTGTTCAACCAATATCCACTTATTTTTTGATACTGATAATATTAAGTATTAAATACGTCTGGCCTACAAAACACAAAAAATGAGATCGCTATATTATACAGGTAACTTATCATCCTTAATAATTTTAATCTACCAGAAAATGACCTGTCGTGTACAGGAACGATGGGTCGTCTAGCCGGAGTTGCTCTAACGTTCACGATTAGCCGTAAGAAGATAGTCTAATGGGTGATCGCTACGCTGATATGTAGACGACACACGAACTCTTGTCGTTACTCTTCCGTTGTTCGTTTGATGAACGACTGACAATTATCATAGCGACGAGTCGTCTTTTAGATGATCTGTCGTCCATGCTCGTAAAATTTTCTTTATAGCCACCATAACTTTGGGACATACCCTCAAGTTCACATTGTTAGTTCATTATAATATGCTCATGAATAAAAGAAAAAAGAACAAAAATTTATACCCAAGCTTAAAAAGTAGGACTTTTTTTAGCAGGTATTTATATATGCAAACACTTTGCCACAACAATTTTATCCAACTTAAAAATTTGGACTTATCAAATAGAAACATATAATTCGATACATTGTTAGTAAATTATTTTATGCTCTAATTAAATTGGATTTGGATTGTTATAGTGCCTACAAACAAATAGACCAACAACAGTTCATATATGTTTTTGAATTATCAATACGATTATAGAATAAGCAAAATTTTAACACTAAAAATTATGGATTCAATCAATCACTAAATTTCAAAAATACATGTTTTGAATATAAATATATATATTGGACACATCTTTTCTTTTCTTTTCCTTTCCTTTCTTTCTTTTTCTTTTCTTTTGTGGTCTAGACATCAATCTAATTACCAAAGCTTATTTTTTTTTCTACAAAAAAAAAAACAAAAAAGGGAAAAAAACATTTTGAAATACTAAAAGATGAAACGTCTCAAGGGTAACCTACCGCCATGCAGGTCTCCCAGAAGAGCCAGTCCTCCATCTGATCCATAACCTTCCTACTCAAGTTAATACCATTCTTTGATTCTGCTTCATCATCATCTTCAATGCCCATCAATTTTGCATTATCTCTTAACCACATCTTGTACTCTTTCCATCTCTGTTCTCCTCCGCGATCAGCATCATTGGATTCAGTAGACTCTTCATGGTCATGATCAAGACAGAACACTTCTTGATCAGAACCTATTAATGTATGATCAATTGTGCATTCACAGCTACAAGACTCAGCATCATCTTCATCATATGCCATGTTAACATGATCATGGCAAATTTTCAGTATCCCGTAATCCGCCTCGGAGTCAGCCGTGGCCTCAACAAGAAGAAACGAGGACATGCCTACAACTCCATTCATGATCTTCTTGTCCATTAATTGCATGTGCAACTACAAACTGAAATTGTTCTGATAAAGAAACTTGCATAGGTGAATTTACACACTTTGTTTGGAGTTCATTATATACTTGTTGACAAGTTACTGTTAAACTAAATGTGATGATTGACAACAATGGAATGGTTTCACCTTTTGGGTTAAATTAAAAGATGGGTAGGTTCTGCTTGCTTGAGACTTCAATTTATTGGTGGGTTTCATATCTTCTTCTTGTCTTAATTGGTCTTCTTTTGGAGGGAGAGAGACAGCCAGATAGCAACATTGCAGAAGCTAATTTACACACATCATCTGACTCAACTTAGTCCACACAACGAAGACCTGTTGTATCTCCCCAAACCCACTGTTTGTTCTTTAAATAAATTATCAGACATCTAGATCATTTTATTATAACATTTGAGTAATTTTGATTCTAAAGCTTCTAGCTAATTCTTGTACGAATTCTAAAGTTTTCTTATACTCAGTACTCAAACTCGAAAATTCTAATTAAAAAAAGAGAGTTTTTACCCTTCTACCATAATTCTTGCAGTCTTATTAATCCCACTTTTAGTTGTTTAATATGATAAGAAGCAATAATTAAAGGTAGCCATATTGGATGACTATGTCCATATCTAGTCTGAAGCGCAAAAAAGTGTTATTTTCGGCCAGGATTAGAGGGAAAACGCGATTATTATCCCACCTAATGCTTAATTAAGTTTATGTTTTATTAAGTTTTAAGCTTAATACATTGACTAGTATGTTACATCCCTATCAACCGTGATGCCGTGATGATTCAATGTTATTGCTAGCATCCTCAGAAGGATACTAGTCTTAGCCTTTCGGTTCTACTTTTGACTCATACCTAAGTAAGCTTTAGCTTCAAAACCGAGTAACTTGGGAAGAATTTTGTGGCTGCAGAGATTGTCAATTTGTTGCACGGGTTAGGTTTTTGGTTAAACTGCCAAGTGACAAGCATGTTTCCAGTTCCAGGATCACAAGTTCATCAAAGACAATGGGAAAATGAATTTCAGTATATTAGAACCAAAGTTATTTTTGTTCAACATCTTTTAGCATGTTTTCAACATATAGCAATTAACATGTTTTTTTTTTCTTTTAAAATTGCATCATTCCCTCTACTTTGACTATTCAAAAACATATGATCCGTTATATGCTATCCACTATAGCACACGAGTCAAGTTGCCAAAACACAGAATCCCTTTGAACTATCTTTGCACCTCTTACATCTATAACTCTTAGAGTGAACGGAAATTAGTTGAACAAATACTACAGCAGAATGCTATTCTAGTGTACAATTACCACTTCATGCCACCAAAGTGACAAGTAAAGAAAATGGGAAGAGCATGATTGACTGCATTCACAAATTGAAACAAACGTGTTAAATGCTAATTACTTTCAAGGTAAGTCAAACCAATTTCACTAAACTGGTCCATTATTAATATAATTCAGGGTTGTACCGACGCATGCTACAACATCACATTCATTCAAAACTTAGAATGATGTTTCTTAGTGACTTGACCACTATATCAAGTGTGCACTGCCACTAATGTCTTTCACAGAATGCCTCAACTCAAGTACTCTGTTACCTACCGTGATAATGTTTTTGTGATCATATTGTCATATCCATGTCATAAACCAGTATTTTGATACAATCAATTGTCTTTACAAACTCATAATCACAACACAGTCCATATGTCTAAACATAATTGTTAAAAGCTACTTTTAACTGCAGAGTTAAAAATGGAATCACCAGCCTCGCATTTTCTTCCAAACGTCGACAGTTTCATGACATGTCTGCCATGGCATAGTCTAACACTAGCTGGCGCATATAGTGAAAAATTATAGAATCAAGCATCAAGCCTCTCTTGACAGCATATATTCAAGGATTTGAAGCCCTTGAACCAGCTTAAATAGATATTCCGACTGCATTTCACATAAGCTTGTGTAACTGCAGGCGGCCAATCTCAAGATACTGCCAACAATTATACAATCAACGAGATTGCAGCTAAAGACACTAGTACTATATGTTATTGTGCTGGAATATTAAATACGCACTAGTTATATTATTTACGCAGCAAGTGAGGTGGCAAGAATTTCAATCTGCAAAAAAATTCTTCATAAGCTTTTAATGGTTCGTTGTAGCACAGTTAAATGTTTAATCAGGAAGTTGCAGAATGATATCTTTTTATCCGAGTCAAGCTATAAATAGAGGTAACCCACAAGAGTTCAAGAAATTTCCAGGCAGACCTATATTTGAACCTAGACAGCTTATTAAATTCAAGATCCTCTCTTTTAGATAACACCTATAGTGCAACTAAGCAATAAAATAAAGAAAAATAAACTAATTAAGGGAGAAGAGAATCGTGGACTATCATTTGTTTCCCTCTAACAAAGACTGAGCATTTACTGAAATATAAAATCAGAAGGAACATAGCTGGCAAAAGACTTGAAACTATGCAGTACACAAGAATGGGACTATAGATATAGTGGAGTGGAGTTGGGTGGAGTGACAAAGACACATCCACTAGTCAAAATGAATTCATAACCAGACATGCATAGAATGTTCTATATTTTTCCATTGGTACTACGTGAATGACATTCTGCTGAGTGACAAATTATCAACTCCATTCAAAGATACTTCTAAACAATTAAGACATGAATCTCCAAGAAATGAAAACCACCAAGTCAAGGCTATAAAGATTTGGAGCTACCTCAAAGCCAAATCCATAGATTTTAGGAGCCTTTTCTTGATTCTGTGTCATGGTTTCTCCAAGGATTTAGAGCTTCTCTGATTGCCTGGGCTTCGGCAGAGCTTTCCCAAGCCCGCTTCTCTGACTCCAGAACTGTCACTTTATCATCTGCACGAAGAAAAGGGAGTACGGTAAAAATCAATTAATCACATGATAAAATCAGGATGAAACAATCCGAATCATTGGAATGACGAGCACAAAGGAGCATATAACGATAACTCAAGCTTGGCACCACATCCAGAAAAAGCAATCAACCAGGGAGACGATACATGAGAATGCCGGATAGCCAATTCGTTAACACATACAGCATCTCATTACTAACATTCAGAAACTTTTCTCGTCACGTGTCGCAACAAAGCAGCGAGTATAAAGTAAAGTGGGAACGGAGGAAAGTGAGGGAAACAAAAAGGGTGGGAGCAATTAATGCGGCAAGAGGAAGCAAACATGGAGTGGGGCGCAGTAAGAACAGACAAAGAGAGTTTCTCGTCATCTTCTTCCTCCAAGCGACTTCACTTGTCCTAACCTAAGACCTCAGTAAGAACTCAGTATGTTTCTCTTCTAATTACAACAAATATTTATCTAGTTTTTACACACTTACTTTCAATCATAATAAGCTTCCCCTCCACCGATACTTATCACGGACCAACCAGCACGTGCTAATAATTAAACTGTATAGACTGCTTCTTCAATCTTTGTTAATATCATTCTTACCCCTTTCAGTCTTTGTGGAGATTGGAGTGAATTGTTGAGATTTGAGTAAATTTTTTGATCAATAATGAAGCTAAAGTCTTATAGGAAGTGATACAAGCTAAAGAATGACGAATTTGTGAAGGAAAAAGAGTTGTTGGACGGACACAGAGAGCTACACAGGCGTGAGATTGACCGTGTGATTCACTGGTGCCGGAAGAGACAAGAACTGGGCGGAAACGGTCTTGGCCACGGCCGTGTCCGTGCCCGTGTCTTTCGCTGTCGGTCTTCTGGAGGTACACGGACGCGATGTCATGACCGTGTCTCGAAGGTGTTTGTCTGTGTCTTTTCTTCCTTGACCGTATAACCAAATCTGATAGGATTTAGGATTTCAATTAGGGTTTTCCTAATTAGTTTTGGCTTGTATTACTTGTTAACTATATAATGGGGGCTTGGGAACGTCTTGGAAAGCCTTTGAACGCCGTTGTAAGCCATTGTGCTTGTTTTTTACTCTAAATAATAGAATTACTTGTGCTCTGCCCGTGGACGTAGATCGGTTATTGATCGAACCACATAAATCTTGTGTTCTTGTGTGATTACTCTTGGTATTCTGCGTATCTTAAATCACCAGATTTCCTGACACATTATTTATCAGCATGTATACTAGTTGACTATATACTTGGAATTAAAAACTATTGACGTATGATCACTGTTCTCCTCTATTTGATATTAATTTTTTTGATAAGTTATTTTGATATAAATTGACCAACTTATTGTAGAAAACTGGGTAGTGTTGTTAGGTCACTGCAGGAAACTTTAGTGTATTAAGTGCATGCTTATGTTTTCACAACGTTGTAGGATTGGAGTTGTCTTCAAATGCCAATGTCAATGTTCGGCACTAACGACACCTACATTGGTGCAATATTTATAAACTTCTCTTAGTGCACTCCATTTTTCTAAGCTTCCAAACTTTGACGTTCTATATCATATATTCCTTCTTACATCAGAAAAGCACCATTACTACGTTTCTTCATAGGCATTCCTGATTTTTTTTTTCTTTTTCAATAACCCAAGTTGTTTTATTATATTCAAAAGTCTTTTACATACATTTTATAGTTTGAACAATGGTGCAATAATATATTATTACTTTTTTCTGTCATAATATTCATTTTTTAAAACCTCACAAAGGTAATCCTGCGAATATTTCTAACATCAGTGTTTTTTTTCCGTATTTGAAAGTCGGAAAGAGAGAGGTTTAGTGATTGCCACAAGTCCCTTTAGCTTTTTATTGAAAAAGGGTTGGTCAGTGAAGTGATATGCATTGCATGAGGCCCCAAAAACTTGCACTTCCACTCACCATAGTCAAACTGAGGGGAGATGAGAAGGAGTCTCCTTATAGTGTAATGCACTTGTCACCGGACAACGAAATTAGTTCTTCTTTTATTAAAAGAATCGAATTGTATCTGAATTTTCAGATTGATAATACACTCTACCATTTAATCTAGCATTAAATTTCGCGTATATTTCTATTATAGAAATGCTAGAACTTGTTTTCGAGAAAGAAATATTATTATTGACATGTTATGATTTCCACATCGCTTAGTAAACGAAAGCAAGAATAGCTTGTTAGCATTCATTTTCCTTAACTCATTGAGACGTCTTTTAAAAATAAAATTGTGCGTATCCAATGACCCAAAATAGACAATATCTTAAATAAATTGAGTCTGGTGATTAAAAAGAGCATGACCAACTATTAATTAGCTGTATGATTTATTTGAAACTTGAAGGATTAGTCCTGGCTTATTTTCAGCCACATTTTTATTATTAGACAGAATTGTTGTTGCTAATTAGATTCACGATTCCATACATCATCTTTCTGACTCTTGGAAACCATGTAAATTTAGGGATCGTCAAAAGGTGGATTCCGACTGGGATGGCAATTTTGTAATTTCAAATTGGTGACAAATATTAAGTCATGCATAGATGTCCCTCGTTATTGGAGATTAAGTTTAATGATCCTAAAGCTTGTGCAAATACACATTTTTTTGCATTTCCTCTGTAGTATTGATGTATTCTTTTTCATTCAAGTTTCTTCTAAGTCCGTTTGACAATCATCACTCCAAAGACCACTCTAATATTATTCGACTAAGGACTTGCTTGGTTGGAGTTAAGTGGAAAGGAAAAATGTAACTTCCTGCGAAGTTCAGAACTTTTTTTGTTTAGTTGAACAAAAGAAGTTAGATTTCTTGGAAAGTCAGTTGCTTGCCTTGACTTGGGGAAGTAACTTTCTGAGGGGGGTCAGTAAGTTCAACTTTCTTAGTAGCCAACAATTAAATTTATGAATATATTCTCAAAATATGATTTACCTAAGAATTTTTATTCATTTTTAAAATTTAGAAATCATTTCATAAATATTTTATATAAATAAATTTTTATAGAAATTACATAAAATATTTTATATTTTTAAGATTTTAAAATATATTATATATAAAATATTTTTATTTAATTAAAATAAATTAATTTTCGTCCAATTTTTTTAAAAAATATTCCTCATTATAGAATTATTAAACTATTAACAATAGATTTATTTCTTATGAGAGCTATATTTTATGTAATAAAAATATATAATTTTTATTTAATTTTTTCATATTATTAATTTAAATTTAATAATAATAAGAGTATTATTGACTTTTTTATTATCTTTCTAAAAAGTATAATTTTTAACCAAATACAATAAATTTCTCTTTCTAAAAATTTAAAATAATAACTAAATACTATTATATATTATTTTTTAAAAAATCACTTCTTAAAAAATAACATTTTGAGAATTGACTTCCCAAAAAAATCCTCTAAGAATTTATTCGGTTAGCTGTCTTGATCTTCTTCTTAAAGACAAACTCAATTATAGTTGTCAGCTTTAATTAGGAACATTTAAGGAACAAAAGTAGTCCCAAAAAAAGGGCAAGTTTCTTCCTTGCACGCTAGGAATTTATAGAATATACAAACCGGGCCCCAAACACAAGGGGTGTGAATGTCATGGAGTGGGAGATGATGATCAGATAGATGCTCAGTCTAATTCAGTTCTGATTTTCTGTCGCCATTTTTGCATAAAAGAGAAAGCCAAAAATAAATATAAAACCATGCACTAAATGAAGATTAGTCATTGAGATTGAAAGATCACTCTAAATCGCGTAACATATGGACGACCACTTAAATTGTTTCACCAATTTTGTGTATAAGAAGAAAAAAAATCTTCGATTCATTAAGCAGCAAGTCAAATTTTACCCATTAAGACCAATTGCTTCACTTTCGAGAAATTTTAGGTCGTTATACGGTTTTTTTATGAATCGTTTTATTTGCTATCATCAAAAATTTAACTTACAACTTTTTAACACTAAAATTGATTCCAATTACTGAGTTAGGTCCTATATGCACGGACGTAATGAAGCAAGATAATATACGTACTGTAGTCACATATTTGGCAAATCGAAAACTGTTGGTGACATGTGAGTTGGTTTCCTTTAAAGAAAGACGAATAGTAATTGTCACCAAAAACATAAAATTGGTGAGCACATACAAATTATTGAATCAATGACTGTCGACTCATCCACCAATACTTGATTCTAAACCAAAAAGAAAAAGAAATGATAGTTAATTAATTTGGGATAATTGTTACTTTGTCATCCATAAGCCAAGACTATCCTATCTTCCAGTCTTTCTACAGATACCTGCATTTTGGTCACTTTTGTAGGCAAACCAAACATGGACTTAGCTAATAAAGCAGAAGAAATGGAGAGCCAAAGTAAGCTCCCACCGCCTGCCAATGGCGGCACCACCTTCCTCAGAACTTGCTTTAATGGAATCAACGCCTTGTCTGGTCTCTTCTTAATCCTTGCATCCGAGTCTACCTATATTTCTTTCTAAATTTGTTTCAGTACTGCAATATGTTTTGAATTTCCCATTTGTCATGAATTCTACCTTCCAGGAACCCAAATTAGACCCGTCATTTTCAATGTAATAACAGACAATATTCTTGAACCAATATTGGATAAATCAAGAATTCTAGCATTTGAATAATACAAATTTGACTGTCAAAAAAGATTTATGTCAACATGTGCTCAAACGTTTGTATATGCAGGAAAGTGTTGAGTCAGAAATAACAAAAACAGTCACTTGTTTGTATTTCAGGAGTTGGAATGCTATCAATTCCGTTTGCACTGTCCGAAGGAGGGTGGCTGAGCCTGATAATTCTTCTGGTGGTAGCCATGCTCTGTTGATACACAGGACTGCTTCTGAGACGATGCATGGACGCTGACACTTGCATCAAAACCTATCCTGACATCGGACACCGAGCTTTTGGATACAAAGGAAGAGTTCTGGTGTCCGTATTTATGTATACTGAACTTTATTTAGTAGCAGTGGAGTTTCTGATTCTAGAAGGTGACAACCTTGGATTTCAAGTTAGCTGGTATAAAAATTGCTGGTAAACAAGGCCTCGTTTTGCTTACTGCTCTGATAATCTTGCCGACGACATGGTTAAAGAGCTTAGGTGTTATGGCCTACGTTTCTGCTGGTGGAGTTGTTGCTTCTGTGATCTTGGTTTCTTGTGTTTTCTGGGCTGGTGCAGTTGATGGTGTTGGCTTCCATGAAAATGGTGTGCTTGTGAATTGGTCAGGAATGCCTACTGCTATAAGCTTGTTTGCTTTCTGTTATTGTGGTCATGCAGTTTTTCCCACACTC
>CAODLS012360523.1:0-10641 GCA_948243855.1 Flueggea neowawraea | reverse complement strand
AGTAGTTAGTGCATTAGTTGTATATATATTTTTGCCAAACTTAGATTGTGCAGGATTCTTATTTAATGGAGACGAACCTCAAAGAAGGGGGATCAAGTCATTTTTACTCGAAATTGTCATAGTATCAGAGCCATCACAATTGTTTTAGATTTCTGGTCAGTTTTGGGTTGATTAATATTTTTTTGATCATCAATTTTTCTTGTCTCTTTTGAAATTTTTGGATTTCTTGAGAATGTCTACTGAGAATTTTTTTGGAAAGCTTTCGACAGAGACTTGAAGGGTAAATTATGCTGCATGGCATTTTCAATTCATAATGTTTCTGAAGGGTAAAGAGCTTTGGAGTCACATTGATGGAACGTCTCCTGCTCCTGCAAATCCAAAGGAACTTAGTCAGTGGGAGACAAGGGATGCTCGGATTATTTCTTGGATTTTAGCATCTATTGAGGGTCATATGGTGAACAATTTGCGCTCTTTTGGCATAGCTAAGGAGATGTGTGATTATCTAAAACGCATATACCATCAAGATAATACTGCAAGACGTTTTCAACTTGAACTCGAAATTAGTAATTTCAGTCAAGGTAATCTCTCTATTGAGCAATATTATTCTGGTTTCACTAACCTATGGAGCGAATATTCTGGTATTATCTATTCAAATGTATCTAAAGAGGCTTTGGCTAGTTTACAAGCTGTTCATGAAGAAACCAAGCGAGATCAATTTCTGATGAAATTGAGACCAGAATTTGAGATTGTTCGGGCTGGATTACTGAATAGAAATCCGATTCCTTCTTTAGATGTCTATCTTGGTGAATTATTGCGTGAAGAATAAAGAATGGCTACACAAGCTATCATACGTGGTTCTAAAGAGACATCTGAAATTGTCAATGTTGCTTATGCTACTCAAGGAAGGAATCGAGGCAAAGGACTTATGCAGTGCTACAGTTGCAAAGAGTTTGGACATGTTGCCCGCAATTATGTTAAGAAATTCTGCAATTACTGTAAACAGAATGAACACATTATTAAGGACTGTCCAACACGTTCAGAAAACCGGAAAGCACAAGCCTTTCATGCTAATATTGCTAATCCTTCATCAACAATTACTAGCACCAATCAATCAACTGTTACACTAGAAATGGTACAACAGATGATTTTTGCTGCATTCTCTGCTCTTGGTCTTCGGGTCAAGGTAATCACATTTCTTCTTCCTGGTTAGCTGATTCCGGTGCAACCAATCATATGATTGGATCATCTGATTTGTTACATAATCTACAACAATATACTGGTACGCAAAGTATTGAAGTTGCAAATGGTAGTAATATTCAAATTACAGCCATTGGTGACATTGGATCTTCTTTTCGTCATGTCTTTGTTTCTCCTGGATTATCTACTAATTTAATCTCTGTTGGACAAATGGTGGATAATAGCTGTGATGTGCATTTCTCTCGTGATGGTTGTCTTGTGCAGGACTAGGTGCTGGGGAAGGTGATCGCGAGGGGGCCTAAAGTGGGAAGATTATTTCCGTTGCAATTTACTATTCCCAAAACTGTCTTTGCATTCCATTGTTGTTGAAAACAAGGCTGTAGTTTGGCATAAACGATTGGGTTATTCAAATGATGTGATTTTGACAAATTTAATGAAGCGTGGTTTGCTTGATAACAAAGATCAGTGTTCTACTAATAAATTGCCTCTTGCTTGCTCCTTTTGCAAACGTGGGAAAAGTAAAATCTTACCTTTCCCTACTCATGGTATTCATTCTAGTGCATGTTTTGAGATTGTACACTCTGATGTTTGGGGTATTACACCTATTATTTCACATGCAAAATATAAATATTTTGTGAGCTTCATTGGTGACTACAGTCGCTTCGCATGGATATATTTTCTGCACACTAAAGCTGACGTGTTCACTGCTGTTCAAATATTCTTGGCTTACATTGAGACACAATTTTCATCTTGCATTAAGGTGTTATGATTTGACAATGGCGGTGAATATACGTCACATGAGTTTCAAGCCTTTTTGCAGCAAAAAGGTGTTATATCTCAACAATCATGTCCTTATACCCCTCAACAGAATAGCATGGCTGAAAGAACAAATCATCACTTGTTGGATATGGTTCACACATTACTCTTGGAGTCCTCTGTTCCATCAACATTTTGGGTTGAAGCTTTATCCACTGCAATATATTTGATAAATAGACTATGTTATCAACAATTAGCTTTTGATTCACCTTATTACCGTCTTTATGGTAAGCATACTGATTACCATAAGCTGTATACAGTTGGTTATGTCTGCTTTGTTCATTTACCTCCTAATGAGCACCATAAGCTTACAGCTTAGTCGGTAAAGTGTGCTTTTATGGGTTATAGCACTACACACAAAGGTTATATATATTATGATGCTGCTGCTAATCGTTTACGTATCTCCAGAAATGTGATTTTTTTTGAAAATGAGTACTATTTTTAGCAACTTGCTTCTCATCCCCAAGGTGTCCTACTTCTTAGCTTTGATGATACCTCCACATCAATTGAGCGTTTTAAACCTGGTATTGCGTATCAGCGAAAACTGCCCCTCCGCCACAAAACCTTCCCGACACTAATCTGGCAGCTTCTTCATCACCAATAGTTTTTGACACTGATACAGATGCCCTTTCATCACAGATTCTTCATGATACTGATTCGACATCTCTTCCAGTAGTTCTTCGCAGATCTGCCCGCATCATTCATCCTCCTAAACGATATGGGTTCTCTATTGTTTTAGCTAATACTAAAGTCCCTACATCTTATTCTTAAGCTATTAAACATCCATGTTGGATAAAAGTTATGTAAGAAGAACTTCAGGCACTTCAGAAATCATACTTGGGATGTTATTCCTTATCCTGATGGTGTTAAACTCATTGGCTGTAAATAGGTATATTCCATTAAGCTACGGTCTGATTGTATCATCGAAAGATATAAAGCAAAGTTGGTAGCACTTGGTAAATCGACAAGAGTATGGTGTCGACTATGAGGATACGTTTGCACCTGTCGTGAAGATGACAACTATGTGACTTGTTCTCGCTATTGCTGCTTCTAAAGGTTGATCACTGCAACAAATGAATGTTAAGAACATATTTTTGCATGGAGATCTTAAGGAAGATATTTATATGACTCCACAACTGGGGTTATTCTCTATTGCATCCTCTGATATTTGCAAGCTAAAACGATCTCTCTATGGTTTGAAACAAGCACCTCATGCTTGGTTTGATAAATTTTGCTATACTCTTCTTAGCTTCTCCCTTGCCCAAAGTCAATATGATTCATCTTTGTTTCTTTGCAAGACTGATAAAGGGATTGTCCTACTTCTGGTTTATGTCGATGATATTGTTATTACTGGGTTTGATGTTCAATTGATTTCCCAGCTTCAAGAGCGTCTCTAACATTCCTTTCATATGAAGGATTTGGGCTCTTTACAATATTTTGTAGGCCTTAAAGTGCATTCTACTTCTGTTGGTATATACTTACACTAGCATAAATACATCCAGGATTTAATTGCTTTGGCAGGTCTTCAAGATGGTCATCCTGTTGACACACCATTGGAAGCAAATGTTAAATATCGCCGTGACGAGGGTGATTTCCTCTCTAATCCCTCCTTATATAGACGGCTTGTAGGGAGCCTAAACTATGTGACTATTACTTGGCCTGATATTTCTTTTGTGGTTCAACAAGTTAGTCAATTTATGTAAGCCCCTACGCACCTTCACCTGGCTGTCGTACATCGCATTGTCCGCTATTTGCAAGGTACTTCTGCTCGTGGTCTCTTCTTTCCTGCAAATTCCCTCTTCATTTGTTTGGTTATAGTGATGCTGATTGGGCTGGTTGTTCTGACACACAACGTTCCATTACTGGTTGTGCATGTTTCTGGGTAATTCTCTTATTTCTTGGAAAAGCAAAAACCAAGATCGGGTGTTGAAGTCTTCTATTGAGTCTGAATATCGTGCGATGTCCTCTGCATGCTCTGAAATTATTTGGATTCGAGGACTGCTGGTTAAGCTTGAAATTCCTCAAATTGAGTCGACTCCTCTTCATGCAGATAATACTAGTGCCATTCAAATTGCTGCAAATCCCATATTTCATGATTGCACTAAGCATATTGAAGTGGACCGTCACTCTATTCGTGAAGCCTACAATGCCCGTGTTATTTCTCTTCCTCATATCACCACAGCTTTACAGACTGCTGATGTGTTCACTAAGGCTTTGTCCCGACACCAACACCAGTTTCTTGTTGACAAATTGACGCTTTTTGATCCTCTAGCATCAATTTGAGGGAGGTATCAAGGGCAAAAATTATGACCGAGATTTATGTAATGTATTAGCTGTAAATATTCTTGCCAATATTAGAATATCAGTAGTTAGTTCATTAGTTGTATAAATATTCTTGCCAAACTTAGATTATACAAGATTCTTATTTAATGGAGACGAACCTCAAAGAGGGGGCATCAAGTCATTTTTACTCGAAATTTTCACCCTATCCACACCGGCCTAACATGTGGGCATTCCAACATTATGTGCTTAACTTACTCTACATCTTCCTCATAAATGAGGCAGACTTTACTCCCTGAAATACCTCTCTTGTGCAGGTTTTCCATCGTAGCGAGTGCATCTCTCAAGAGCTTCCAGGTAAAGTGTTTAATTTTTGGAGCGACCTCTAGCTTTAACAAATGCTTCCACAGAACTGTATTCCTGGCATCCGGGTAGACTCTGTTGGCGCCTATCCTTTCTCTTTCTAGCTCCTCCTTCAACCGATGATAGCAAGATTTAACATTGAGATTCCCATCTTTGCTGTAGTGCCAAACAAGTTGATCCTCTTTCGTAAGAGATACATGGATTTTCTGGATTTCCATCACCTCTCCCATTGAGAATTTGTCCCTCAGATTAGCAAAGTCACATTCGGCAGCATTTGAGTGTATCAGCCTATGAGGTCAGAAACATTAATCACCGTATCGTTGCTTCTTCTAGGAGAGAAAATCTTAAAACTAGGCAATGTTGGGATCCAAGCCTAGTCCTAGATGGGAATGCTTCTTTCATTACCAATGTTCCACCTAATTCCTTTAGCCGAAGCTTCCCTACCCCACATAATACTCTGCCAAACCCAGCTGCAGTTATGATTCTGCTGGCTCCAAAAAAATTCCCACTATGAAAATATTGTCCCCGGAGAATTTGCACCCACAACGCATCTGGTTGTTTGACCACTCTTCACGCTAGTTGAGCTAGTAAGGCTTGATTAAAAAGAGCCAACTCCCTCAATCCCATTCCTCCTTTAGACTTTGAGAGTGTCATTTCATTCCACCCAACCCAATGCACAGTCCTTTTCGTAATGTCTGCACCGAACCAAAACTTCCTCACAACTCCCTCAATTTTTTGAATGGTTTCCATTGGAGCTTTGACAAGCACTTCTTTGCTAGCTTGAGATAATAATTTCTCCTTCCATCCTTGTGATGTAGCTCTCACCCTATCAACAATAAAATGTAAGGCTTGAGTCTTAGATTTTTCCCACATTGATGGTAGGCCTAGGTAAATATCCCCTCCTTTCGTTTTAGCACAACCGAAGCTGTCTAGGATTAATTATTTCAGATCCGGATGCACATTTGGTGAGAACATGATGCTAGACTTCTCAAAGTTGATCTTTAACCCAGATGCCGAAGAAAACTTGCAAACAATACTTTTCCACTGCTGCATCTCATTGAAATCAGCTTTGGTGAATACAAAGGTGTCATTCGTGAATAATAAGTGAGAAATCACCGGGCACCTTTTGTTAACTCTATACCCCTCCACGACACCTAGCTATCTCTACTACTCTATGAGTCTCGAAATTGCCTTTCAAAGAAGGAGAAACAAGTAAGGAGAGAGGGCATCTCCCTGACTCAAAGCCCTCGTTGGTTGGAAGGGTTCGAGTGGGTGACCATTGAATTGGACAACATATTGCACCATTGAATTCATCCATATATCCAGTTACATCAAACATGAGAGAAACCAAATTGTTTCAATATTTTCATCAAAAACCCCACTCCACAGTTATAAGCCTTATAGAGATCAAGTTTGAGTGCTAGAATACCCACTCTCCCTCTGGCTTTCCTAGGCATGTTGAAAAGATATTCATGAGCAATAATGATGTCATCTTGTATTAGTCTACTTGTAACAAAAGCGTTTTGGTGAAATTAAGCCATTCAAGAAAGGCTTCAACCTATGGACTAACAATTTGGAAATAATTTTGTAAATAACAATATAACATTACAAAGAGAAATGGGCCGAAAATTGTTAATGGGAAAATTATGCGGTTCACCTACTTTAGTTTATAATTAGTATTATATCTGCGCGATACGCAGATTAATTTAATAAAATAATTATTTTTTCCATATTGAAATATAATCAAGAAAATTAATTTTAATTAATTGTTTAAAATTATATTTGACAAAAGTATGATGAACGAAAAATATAGATTGAAAAATCAATATTTAAAGTTAGTAAGTTTTTTCAAGTTTTTGACAAGTAGCTTCATAATAAATAAGAATATGCCATGTGAAAAATAATTATTATAACACATGTGGGGGTGTGGTTAAAAGAAATTTGTAAGAAAAAAGGCATAATGATAAGTAATTCTAATGATGTCACATTTGAAGAAAGAAAATTTTAAATTACTATGTGACATATGGAAAGAAAGATTCAAATGACCATGCCATAAAAAAAATATTTGAAATAGTCACTTCTTTTGTCTTTTTCCAAAAGAAATGATAGTGGGAGATGTAGAGAGAAACTCATCATAAAAAAATACCAAAAATTGAATAGATATTCAAAAGAGAATATACAATGATGATAGATTACTTCCATAAAGTCACACATATAATTGCAAAAGACAAAAAGTGTGTGACATGCAATATATACCCTTTTTTTAAACAAATTAAAAAAATTAGTTGGCAAAAAAAATTATTTATTTTGAGTGCACACAACAATATGCAACATCAAAAATACAGAATTTCTAGTTATAAAAAATAACAAGTCATTGCATAGAATTTTAAGCAGCAGTTCTGAACAAAGAACAAGTAGTAGCATAACATCACATAAAGCATTTATATCATATTTTTTGAAAGTTCAAGCATACCAAGTTTACCTATAATATTTTTAAAATTTTCTCTATTAAGAAGTTTAGTAAATATATCCGCTAATTGTCATTTGTGTTTACAAATTCTAGAACAATATCTCCTTTTTGAGCATGGTCTCTAATAAAATGATATTTTATGTCAATTTGTTTAGTTCTTGAATGCTGAATTGGATTTTTGGTGAGATTAATGACACTTGTATTGTCACATTTAATGGGCACATTTCTATAGTTAAGACCAAAATCTCTTAATTGCTGCTTAATCCAAAGTATTTGAGCTACACAATTTCTGGTCGCAACGTATTCTGCTTCGACGGTGGATAAGGCTACACAATTTTGTTTCTTACTAAACCAAGATACTAGTGATCGACCAAAAAATTGACAAGTACTCGAAGTACTCTTTCTATCCACTTTATTTCCTCCATAGTCGACATCACTATATCCTAGTAACTCAAAATTATTTTCTTTTAGAAACCATAAGCCTAAATTTTGAGTTCCTACAAAATATCTAAAAATTCTTTTTACAGCAACTAATTGTGATGCTTTATGAGCGGATTGAAATCTAGCACACATATACACACTAAACTTTATATCGGGTATACTTGCCGTTAAATATAAAAGTGAACTGATCATACCTCGATATAATGTGGGATCAATTGGCTTGCCTTCTTCATCCTTGCTTAACTTGGTCCAAATGAGATTTGGAAGCCTTAGTGAGTACCCCTCTAGATGGTTCTCCAATGATTAGGTCCTTAGGATGTTCTTCGACAAATCTCCTTCCTTTTTCCAAGGCATTTTCAGCAACTGTGCTGCCACTAGAAATTTCGGTAGAACTTCTATTGCTAGTTTGTTTATCTTCATTTTGAACTTCTTCCTTACTTCCTTTTCTTTTTCGGCAAGTGTAAGATCAATAAGCTCTTTTGTGATTCCTACATCATCATCTATTTCTCTTGACACAAGGGGGTTAGATTCATCAAAAGAAACATGAATAGATTCTTCAACAACAAGTGTTCTTTTATTATAAATTCTATATGCCTTACTATTTAGTGCACACCCAAGAAAAATTCCTTTATCCGATTTTGAGTCAAATTTTCCTAAATTATCTTTTTCATTATTCAAAATATAGCATGTACAACCAAATGCATGAAAGTATGAAATATTAGGTTTTCTACCCTTCCAAAGTTCATATGGTATTTTCTTGAAAATTGGTCTAATTAATGCCCTATTTAAAATATAACAAGCCGTATTAACGTCTTCTGCCCAAAAATATTTTGGAAGATTATTTTCATTTAACATAGTTCTAGTCATTTCTTCTAATGTTCTATTTTTTTTCTTTCTGCTGCTCCATTTTGTTGTGGAGTCCTAGGTGCCGAAAAATTATGTTCAATGCCACTTTCATCACAATATTCTTCAAACAATTGACAATCAAATTCTCTTCCCCTATCACTTCTAATTGATACAATTGTATATCCTTTTTCATTTTGAAGTTTCCTACATAACTTAGAAAATGAATGAAATGCATGATCTTTGTGAGCAAGAAATAGTGTCCAAGTATATCTAGAACAATCATTAACAATAACCAAAAAGTATTTGTTACCTCCAAGACTTGTAGTCCTTGTTGGTCCAAATAAATCCATGTAAAGCATTTCAAGTGGTCTTGATGTAGGTACATTATTTTACTCTTAAAAGAAATCCTAGTTTGCTTACCTAATTGACATGCACTACACAAAGAATCTTTTTCATATTTTAATTTTGGTAAACCAATGACTAAATCCCTTTTAAATAATTTAGAAATTAAATCCATGCTAGCATGCCCAAGTCTCTTATGACATAACCAAATATCTTTATTTTGTGCAACAAAACATTTTTCAAGAAAAGAATTTGAATCATTTAAATCCACCAAATAAATATTTTCATGCCTATGTCCAATGAACAATATTTTATCATCTTTCTCATTTTTAATAATACAATGTGATGATTCAAAAATGACCTTGTTACCCATGTCACATAATTGACCTATACTAAGTAAATTATTCTTTAATCCATCTACCAATAAAACATTATCAATTGTAGGAGAAGAATTTTTACCAACTTTGCCTTTGCCAATAATTTTTCCTTTAGCATTATCTCCAAATGTGACAAATCCACCTTCCTTCATTTCAATTTTTGCAAATTGTGATTTGTCTCCGATCATATATTTTGAACATCCACTATCAATATACCATGTATTTGGAGACTTTTTCACTTTTAAGCATACCTACAAAAAATAATTAAAAGTTTGATTTTGGTACCCATACCTTCATGCATCCAAGGTGGTTAGATATTACCATATTGGGTAAGATGGTTCCTTTTGGAACCCAAATTTGCTTAATCTTAATATTTTTCCTAACATGGCACATAGATGCAATATGACCAAAATTTTCACAATAATTGCAACATAAAGATGATGTATGTCTAGCTTTGACAAATGTTATTTTATCATTCTTTTGTAAATTATTTAATCCATATCCAAGACCATTTTTTGAAAGAGAATATCTTTGATTTCCCAATATTTTATTTAAATTGTCTTTTACTTGAGTTAACTTGCAAGAGACCAAAGTGAGATTCTCTATATTTTCCACTAACTCTTTCTTGTCATTTTCTAAATTTTTTATTACCTTATTGCATGCATCATGTAATACCCCGTCCGTTCTGATTGAATTCTTGTAACTAACCTTCTAATTCTGATTCGATTCTTGAGTTATTCGGATGATGATTTAGTGTTTGAGATGATCAATTAATGATCGATGGAGGCCAACACATTTTTTAGAGGGTTTAGGTGTTGCCGAGCCCCGAGTATGGTTTGAGGCAAGTCGGAAGCGTGAAGCATCATGTATGTGGGTTGGAAAGGTCACAACGTACGTTGTCTTGACTGCAACATATGTCATTGAAAATGGAGCAGAACGTGCATTGATAAGACACAATGTACGTTATCTGGGAGGAGAGGATGATTAACACACATCTTGTGTTGTGTTTCTTTAGATCTATGGCTACTGGATGCATCACAATGTACGTTGGTGGTGTATAACGCATGTGGTAGGCGATGCCGTCTGTCCTTTTAAACATAAAATGACATATGTTGCTTTGTTATTTCGCTGAAGAGGTGCTATCCGTGAAGTTAAATATGGATAGATTATGGTTGTTTAAGGTTGAAACCATGAGATTCTAGCTGTCACGACCCATAGCCGGGCCCGTGACCGGCGTACAAGGCAGACCGTCTGTGGAAGCCTGATCCATCCCGCACAAGCCTCTGTGATCAGATATACTACCCGACTTATCAAAATATTTATTTAAAACATTTATAAATGAAGTAAATCATATATATATATATATATATATATATACAGTATATCAAAAATATCAGTGAAAATATAAATCACCAGAGTAAACCCCAAAATATAAAAGTGAAGCCCAATACCCCAACAGTAGTCAAATGTGGAGCTCTATGACATAGCAAAGTAGAGTCCCGAACGAGG
>CAODLS012360355.1:0-17094 GCA_948243855.1 Flueggea neowawraea | reverse complement strand
ATCACTGGGCAACTATTCCACCATTCGTCAGGTAAATTGATGACCATGTTCTGTTGCCTTTCCTTCTTTCTCTTTTTTTAAAGCAGAGAATGTGAACTCGTTGATTTATGCATCTTAGAAGCCCTCCAGAAATACATAGTTTTTCAATATAAATATCTTATTTTAGTTCTTTAATATGTTTAATATAACACCCTTCATTACCACCCACCGATAACTGTTGTTTCTTTTAATTCTTTTTTTTTTTTTGAAGTAAAGAGATCCTAGACTCTTAACTTGTGCATCTAGGATGACCTATGGAAGTGCATATAAGCTCGTGAAATACGTGTTTTCTGTTTGAGTTCCTTTATTCAGGTAATATGGCTCTCCAATTCCTTGCAGATAATGAAAGATTTCCATCCGTTGGCCTTGAGACACTTTCTGATAAGCGCACACTATAGTTCTCCTCTGAATTACAGTGTGTCGCAGCTGGATAGCTCATCAGAGGCCATCTTTTACATTTACCAGGTTATTGCTAATATACGTTTTCTTATGGGTTCCACTTATCTTTTTGTATCAACCTGTAGCCTGCCTACTGAAGCAACTGTCTCAACATGTGTTCTAGAATAATTGGCTACACTTAAGCTGGGTCTTGCTACTTTATCAGTTTCTTCTTTGATAAATTGTTGTCATGATGTTCTGATGTAGACATTGCAAGATTGTGAGAATGCTTTACTGCCATTTGAAGTGGATGGCTTGAACGTGGGAACAGAAAATAAGGGCAAAGTGGTGGGGGTTACTGCTGATGCCAAAAAATGCATTAGTAAGCTAAAAGATGTGTTTGAGACTAAAATGGCGGATGATTTGGGCACATCACATATTTTGACTGATGCTTTCCAAGATGCACTGAAGTTCATAAACAGCTCTGTCAGCTCACTCAAGGTAATATATCCATGGCTAGGAAAATCAAACGTCAAGATGCATCCAATGATCTTACTCTATTTGTTTACACATATATGTATGAGTGTGCCTCACACTGCGTCAGCCTTAGCAGTTCCATTGTCTAAAGCAATACAATGTCCTGTTATACTACGAATTACTGTATTATTCTTGTCTTTCATTTCAGAAAAAGATGCAGAAGCAGCAACAACTATCGCTGGTTCAGTCCCTCCAGGATTTACAGAAGGAAATTAAAGTAGTACTGGATGTTTTGGGATTGCTATCTCGTTTTTCTTTTGCAGAGGTGAGGTTTATTTCATTTATCATAAAAACTGCTAACCCTGAATGTCTTACTTTGACATCTACTAAAGAGCGCCATTATAAATCCCACTTCGGACAGGTTTTGCAGCAATTGAAAGAGAAGGCATTGATTAGAGCAGGATTGGTGGAAGATGACATCCTCCGGCTGATTGAGGATAGGAAAGCCGCAAGAAACAATAAAGATTTAGCTAGGAGTGATCACATCCGGGCTGAATTGAGTGTGAAGGGCATTGCACTCATGGATGTGGGCAAAGAAACAATTTGGAGACCGTGTGTCCAAGTCCGTCAAGAGGAACCACCTTCGATGGCCATTGTAAAGATCGACAAGAAGTGGCACCTCAGACTGCAGGCGCGGAAGAGCAAGTACCACCACCATCAGCGGCTAGTTGATGGTTTCTAGATCAGAAAGCCATGAAGCAAGAAATACACATACTTTGAAAACTTGTACACTTTCTTTTTTGGCACTGGTTTAATTTATACAGCGGTTGATGTTGTAAAATTGTGTTGTCACATGATGAAGTGACAAGCTCATTGGGATAATGTGTTGGTCCCATAATTTACTACATTACTAATAATTTTTATGTTAATTTAACCTCTGTTTTGAGCTGCTTCAATTTTGTGGCACTTTGATCTTTAAGAGCCTTGAACAGGTATTTGGTTTATCACCTTAAACATTTTTCTTGGTGGCATGTGTTGTGCGGTTTCTTTCGAGAATGTTAGGATAATTTAGCCACGAAAGAATAAAATTAGAAACTGGTTAAAATATAAGCTGAATCTAATTAAATTAATTTGAGTGACATTCAAGTGGATTAGAATTTAAATATCTTAAGTAATCACCCGTATTTAAATCTTTATAAAATATATGATGTTGTGTATGAAGCATATAACGTTGGAATGATCGTCCCAGCTCATTAACCTCTGCAGTACCTGAGAATGACTTGCTCCACTCATTCCAGCCTTTTTTTGTAAGGAAAAAGAAAAGCCGAAAGACTTTGCAGCTCTTCGAACCCCAAATGTGCAATAGACAAAGGTACAAACTATGAAAGTATCACTAGGTTGGGCTTTATGGGCCTCGGAGTAGGGTTTTCAGAAAAAAATTAAGCCAATACCAATGAATATTAGGTTCATCATCAATAATCATCCAGCTTACATGTTGCATATGCTGACAGAGACGTACTAGCAAAGTTTTGCGCAATATTGGACGACTTTTTAGTTCATAGTTGCGACTTTTAATACATAAATCGAACCAAATTGGATGGTTGCGATTGATTTTTCTTTTCCTCTTTGAGTTTCTGTTGATTCAGTTTTGCTTGATTAGGACAAGAAAGGAAAGAAAGTGCAACTTATTAAGAAGAAAAATCAATTTATTTGGTTCAAATTACTTGAAGATTGAATGCCCAAATTTCTGAATATTAGGGAAGTAACATCTTGATTGAAAGATTTGGGACTAAAATAAAATAAAGGGTTACAAAGATTTGGTTACAAATTCAATTTTTAATAAGAGTAAAATGACAATAAAAAAATTTCTCTATTTACCCCTAAATCTAAATTGATAAAAAATTCCATTTCAGGACGTTATATTATAATAACTATGTATTTAAGTTGTGTCGAAGATTTTTTTTTATTGAATACTTTATTATATTTGAATTTGATATTTATGAAACAATTTAAAACTTTTTAAAATTGATTAGAATATTCATTGGATGTTAACAGTGATATTTTTGTCTGTGTAAAGATTAAAATTTTAAAAGGAATCTATTTATTTGAATTTTCAAAAATTATGTATAAGAATTTCATTATAAAATAAAAAACTTCATGAAATCATCATGATATAAGTTGGAAATTATTTTTTGAATATAGTTTTAATCAATTCAAAAGTAATGTTTAGTTTCTTGCATAAAAGACATTCACTAAGTATCTTTGAAGCAGTAGAATTTTTACATAGAAGATACATGCTGACGGATTCAAAGTGGCTAACAAACTTATTGAAAAGATGTTGTGGATCTAAAACCGAAACACACTTCTAATTATCGATTACGTTTGTCACAATTTAAATCTACATTCTTTTATATTCACAAAAGATGTGTTACTACTTGATCTACTACCACGATGATCTTAATTTAAGATTATAAACAATCAACAGTTCTGCTGCATCAATACTAATAATTAATTGTCCCTAAAGCAAGCCAGAAATGAGGCAATGAGACGCATTTGTCGTAAGAAAACGAAAAGAACAGAAAGAAGAAAAGATTCGTCATTCGTGAAAGCTAAGGCGCAAAAAGAGTCGGGACCAGAAGGAAAGAAATGTAACAAGTCTCGGTTGCCTCTTTTATTAAACTTTTGACAAGATTGTTGAAAAAAACATGCATAGAGTACATGATCCGCACAAATCCCAAAACATTTCTCGTCTTTAAAGACTAGAAAGAGAGAAGCCTAGACCAATAAAGTAGATGGCACAACCTTAATATTCAAAAGATTAAACATAGTACTTGATTAATGTCTTGTATATTTGTTGTTTTTCGTAAAAGGAGTGTACTATATGGGTCCTATGTATATATATTCATTAATTATATGTATTATGATAGCTTATGTTATTTCAAAAGTTCAAAGTTTGGTCTATCCCATTTCTTTGCAAGTAACTGTCAGATTAACCTACTTGCACTGGTACCTTAAACCTAGAGACTTTAATTTATGTTCATCTATATGCACAACTTCTGTTTTCCTAGATTTATTTATTTTTTTAAAAAATAGTTTTGGTTTTTTAATGTTTATGTCATGATTTTGAGTAATTTTCATTTTTTTGATAAATTTATTAGAGAAAATAATACCAACACATTTCTTTTTCATATGAAGATGTGATAACTAATGTGACATGCTGATATAAAATTAAGGTTGAATAACAAGTTTATGCGGACTTATGACGTGATGTTAGTTGAAAAAAAAAGAAAATGACTCAAAATAGTTTTGTTTAATGTTTCAAAATTAAGTTTTTTTGTACTTAATTTTTTTATAATTATTAAAAAATACAACATCAATGCTTAACAATAAATCAAAATTAACGTGTAAACAAAATTAGAGCGACTACATTTTCTGACAATATCAAAATAATAGATCTTGTAGTAAATTGAATGATAAATTAATTACATAAATGAATTATAGATTCATAAGTTAAATGAATTATGTAATAAAAATATTAAAAAAATATGTCTTTTAAAAAATTAGCAACTACTACTCCAAATGATTTTATTTTGAATTACCATTCATGTAGGGGCCACAGTTACTTAAAAGAAACTGAGTGCTTTAACTCACAGGCCTGTGTTTGTGTCTTTAAGTCAAGTCTTAGGGTGTTTTAGGGTGGTTTGGTTTGGACTTTAGTGGGTTTTTGAAGTGATTGGACTTGAGTGAGTTTGCTGAGATAAAGGGCATTGTTGGGTTGAGTTTTGATAGACTTTGTTACAAAGGAGTGTGATTGCTCCCAATTTCCATGCAAAATCATTGGGGCCTCCAGACCGACCTACGTCCCTACCCCCAACATCACCCACATTTCAAGCAAAACTACAGTCGATGCGTGTGAAAATTTACGGTCAATGGTTGCCCGAGTCATCCACAATTGGTAACTCCCATGTTTGTTATAGAGTTGTTGTCGGTTTTGGAACCGGAACTGACGGTTCCAGTTTTTTGAATGGGAAAATCGAAATCAAATTGTGGTTCTCACGATTTGGTCTGGTTTTGGTTCAGTTTGGTTTCAATTTCAATTTTAATCTGTTTTAGTTATGGTTTTGACCTGTTAAACATCGGTTTTGGTTTGGTTCAGTTTTTTTAAAATTTTATTTTTAATCCACTATTTTATCCCTTCAATTTTTTTCGATTTATAAATTTTGTTATATTCAATAATTAATTATAGTACTAATTATACATTATATTTCAAATATTTTTTTAATAATTTTTAAACAAATTAATTATTTTACTAGTAATTATATCACATAATTTTAAACAAAATTAAAAAAAACTCATTAAATTTTATTAAATGTAATGAAATAACAAAATAACTAAATTAAAATATAGTAAAAAAGTAAAATAAATTTAAAAAATGTAATTGTAAAAAATAACTTTGAGAAATATAGAAAATGTAATTGCAATAATAAAATATATAAATAATTAATAAGAGTAATTTAGAGTAAAATAAATTTTTGAGAGAGAAGAAATAGTGTGAAATTGGTAGGAATATGGTAGGGGTATTTATAGAGTAAAAAAAAGGGAAATGGCGGTTGGCGGTCAACCGGTGGGTTGAACCGCTTGTTCGACGGTTTCTAAAGGGATGAAATCAAAACCTAAACCGCAACCGTCTGGTTTTGATCGGCCGATTTTGATTCTGATGAGGTTTTGGTTTTGATCAATCCGGTTTGTCGGTTCCGGTTCAGAATTTACATGTCCACCTAAGAGATTGAGAAATAGATTAAAGAAATAGACCGTACTATTTGGTAAATTTAATTAAATTATAAAAAGAATAGTTAATTTTGATAAATTGAACAATAAATAACAGAAATATATGATAGATTAATAAATTGTCTAATAAAAAAATAGAGAAATTATATATTTTTTAAAAATTATAATATATTGAATATGTAATATATTATACCAAAATGCTGTAAAAAATCAAAAAGTACTTGTTAAAAAAATAGAAAAGTTAACATTTTTTTTAAAATTACATGATATATATATATATATATATGCTTGAATATACATATGCAATATATACAGATGTTTGTTTTTCGGTATTTTTATTTAATATAGTATTATTATTTATGCATATTCAGTTATCAAACGTCTCACATCCTTTTTTTTACTGTATAATTTACTAATATGAGATTTAATTATATTTAATCTGCTTCGATATTTCGAGCTTTGATTGTTTTTTGTTTAAGAGTTTTAACATTCATTTTTTATTGCTATATTCATGAATTTTTGCCGTCTAATAATATTAATAAAAAAACTACTGAAATTATAATTATTGTTGTCTAGGTGCAATCGTCAAGAAAATATGGTTTACAATTAGAATTACTTTTTAAAAATCAAATTTCATAATGTATATAATTTTTGTCTTTCTAAAATAAATTATTCATAATTCTATTTTTATAAAAATAATAGTCACGATTCATCGTAATTATAATGCTATCAAACTTTTAAGCACAATTTTTGGACGGAAATTTGCGAAATGACAAGTTCCTTTTGTATGAAACTTTAAAGGATCATTGTTCAAGAAAAATGAGACTTTGAAGGATCTTGCGTTGAAAGAGGAAACAAACATCGCAAGAACCGAATTCAAAATAGAAAAAAGGTGGAGTACACGATAAAGATGAAAAATAAAAGAGGCAATCCAATTGATCGACTGCTGCAGTTTACTTGCAATAATGTATTCCACATGGTAATTCATCCGTCAATTTCAGGAAATAGGAAACCACATAATTGTCAAGAAACCTACCAAACCTCTCCGTTCGTCCCTACACATTTGTTTCTTGGTCGGGACAGTTAAAAATTTCTTTGTTAATTTTAAATGTTGACATAATATCAATTATTAACATATTTTTTTCTAAGGAATTAATAATTTAAGTCACTACTGAAGACTGTAGTGGGTAGCACGCGCTCTTTTTACTTTATCAGAATTCTCAAAATTGATCTTGAATATAAAAAAACTTTAAAATTCGGTAAATAGAGTTTTACGGCCATATCGGTCTTATCTATCAGTTGATATGAATAAAACAATTTTTTGGTTATGATGTAACGCAATGTCTTATTTGGTCTGCTATTTTTTGAAAATTATCTTTTTTAGTCATTGATCACTTTATTTTTTATGAGTTATATATAGCTAATATGGTGAAAGAGTGATGAGAGAAAGTGAGATAAAAGATATAGAAAGTAAATATATAATGAGAATGATCTTGTTTTCATATTTAACCGACACAAAACGAAACCAAAGACTAAATGAAGTGATTCATAAAAATCAGGGAACAAAAATTAAATATTATAAAAGAGGAACTTGTGGATAATTGGCCTGTACAATTATTGAAGAATCACCAAAGTTACTAAGTCGGTTAGGCTAGTGTCCTATAAATTGTAAGTGTGTCCCATGGGTGTGTGACGCATCAGTCTGAGATAGGTCTCTGTGTGATGGCTGGTCCATCTTGTACTGTAAAATTATAGTTTTAGTCCTTGTTATAATAAAAGTTTTATTACACAAAAAAATTCAACAATTATATTCGTTTCTTCAACTACGCATACATATTTATTTGTGTAAGCATGAATTTTAATTTTATATCGGAAGATCAATTGCTCTATCATTTACATATAGAGTAGCATAATTTCTTTAAGGACTGAACATTACTTTCCAGTCTTATGTTAATTTGTGTTCCCTCTTATAATACCCACATCGACTCAACTATAGAATTATATCTAATTATATCATATAATCTCTCAAGAATACAAGTCATTCTTTTATGTTCTTTTTTATAAGTTTTTTTAATATGTTTCATATTTACACTCTTCACTAAAATACCTTATTTGACCAATGGACTTTTTATTGATACCTTCGAGTTCCAGGTCGACACTTTGTGTATATATGAGATCCTAGCTCTCTTGGAAGGTGAGAGCATTTTCCTCCCAGAATTCTCTCCTGAGAAAATTTTTATAATCGATTATATGATTAAAATTTTACTTAGTTAACTAATTTAGGACCCAACAAAATTTTTATATTAATATTGTTTTTAATAGTTAGATTATAGACCTCACAAATGAGGAGTTCCCGTGAATTCTTGAAAAAAATCTTTAAAATCTCCTATCACACCTATTTCTTGGTTTGGACCTAAAATCTTAACATCTTAGTTGTAAGTGTTTATCAATCGAGTTATTATGACTCAAAAAAATTTTATATTATTACTCTAATAATTAATTTATTGCAATTTAATCTTACATTGCTATATATAATAGAGTGTATAACATTTGCACTAATAATCAAGCTTGCATTACTCCGCTGTGGACGTCAAACTGCTTTCAGGAGACCTCATAATCCATTTTTATAATATTGATTATTAATAATTATGCTGCTCCTAATTATCCACCAATTTTGAAGGACATTTTTAAAAAAATAATTGTGCTTTATCAAAACATAGTGTTCTATCATTTTCTACGAAAACATTGGTTCCATTACCTATCCAAAACCGTTCGTTTGTGCTTGATTCAATGATTCCAATACATAAAATGTGTTTAATTAACTTTACGATGATCTTTCAAGCTGTATGTAATTGATTTTTTTGGTGATAAACCAATTAGATATTGATTATCATTATCTAATTTATTAGAATACACAAAAGAATTACTTCGTTTCTTCAAATACCCAATGTTTGATTGGATCATGGTGACTAAGCATTGAAAATTCTATGCTTGAAATTTGATAGAAAACATACAAAGCAATGTATAATAATAAAAAAACCTCACTTTTTTTTAATCATGGCGTGTAAATAATTAACCACTCTAAGAAATTAAAACTTAGAATATTAACGATATTTATCCTTTTTTAAGCATTTTTTTTCTGGTATGTAAATATATGTATATCCTCTCAAAACTAATTTGCTAATATGCTAACTATTGGATCAACAAGCTTTGCCTCAGTAATTAGCATGATGGTTTTGAGATAACTATCTGCTAAGAGGTTAAGGGGTTCAAATCTTAGAGAAGGTATGTGTTGAGAGACAAAAAAAACTGTTAATGCTCTAATTCATAAAGTCAATAGCCACTCTTTGTAAAAAAAAAATAAATAAACCTCACTTTGGGGATGTGCATCTAATACAGCACCCATTAATAACACAGTTTTTTCTTTTTGAACTGGCATATATGTATCTTTATCTTTTTTGGCTACTAAAGGGCATACATGTATCAAAAACCCAAGTTTACAAATGGGTATATTTGTTCAATAAAATGAAAGTGCATGTCCACATCATTTAATAGCATTGATGAAGCAAAATATTAGGGTCCAATCCCTGAGATGTAGAAGGCAAAGTTGTGGGAATGGGTTTGATTTTCTTCCGTTCTGCTTTAACCACCACTAAGGATTTGTATTTTGTAAGCTACTTATTTGTCTAAAGGGACTAAAAGGAGAACCAACTTTTTGAAGAGTGTAATTTTCAATTGTGTCATTATGCATCAACATACAATTGTGTCATTTTTCAATTGTCCCCATCGTAGCCCGAAAAAAATTGGAAAAAGAAAACAATAATTTTTTTTATTGCTAAAATGGAAAAAATATATATTTTTTTGACGAAATGGAGAACAATATTACAAAAGCGTACACATATAGATTCTTAAAATTGAGCCTAACTTCACTTTAAAAAGCACATTGTAAGAGAAGAGTTGCTTGCTAATTGAAAATCCAAAGAGGCTATCTCAACCTAGACAATGCGAAATTTTTGATTATATATTTAATTTGCCAAAAAAAAAACACATATATGTATTCTCTTGAAAATCAAACTTAATTCTTAATGTGATGATTTCAGTATATATTATAAAAAAAGTTTATTTATCTTTTATGTGCTATACTAAATAGTAAAATTTGGTTTCATAGTACTAGAATTATCTTTAAGAATGAACCACAATGATAATTATCATGGTGGAGTCATATAGACTCTTTAAATAAAGGTCTCGAATTCGAATTTTGCATATAAATAAAAGTTCAAAGTTTTATAACTAGCAAAAAAATCTAGTCGACATTTTTGATCTGATACCTAATGATTTAAGGAAGACCCAACAGTGAGAGATTGTAAACTTAAACCCTAAGAACAACTAATAACAAAGGAAAAAGGAGTATTATACCAAAATTTGATTACTAGTTGCAATTTAACAGCTAATACATATAAGGTAGAGTGTATATCATTATCATTAAATTATATGCTAAAGCACCGACCCTATGATGTTTACTGGATGAGTGGGACTTTAGCTTTGCACCGAAAAGGTTTGCATATTGACCGTTGTAAGCGCTGCCTCCATTTATTTAGTATCAAAGCTGTCTCTAAATTTGATGGAAACCCTAGAAATGATGCCTTTGGTGCTTAACCCTACATTATCTTTTGTTTTAGTGGCTGTCTACACCTATCTATACCTACCCTTTCATTTAACTAATAAATCCTACATAAACTTTTGCAGTTCTCTAAAAAAAAAATTAATGTGATTACTTATAAGATATGTTGAGATACCACTTTGCTGAAGTTTTATTTGTTCACTAAAACAAGCTCTAGAAAGTGTACTTCCGTGAGATGGATTGACCGACTAATCATTGAGTGTCTCAAAATAATTAATGAAAAAACAAATAATAAAAGTATTTGGTTTTGATAAATTGAGTTGTAAATTGCTGATGTAAATTTTAGTATTAGATTACGATGTTATATATTGATAGATTTGACTAATTGCATAATAATAAAATAAAGAAATTGACACATATTTTTAGCATTATAATATGTATGAATAACAAATAACATCTATGCAAAAACCATATACCGCCATTGTTATTTAATCAACAAATTCTCTCTTGCGGACAACGAAAATTCAAAAGATTGAAGAGTAAGATTAACTTCTTAATCAATCATACATGGAAGACAAGGATAGATTATAGTGTTTTTGACTTAAGCAAAGCACATAGTGAATTGGCAATCGCACACCTTTCCAAATCACATATGAATGTAATTTCAGGTTCACAAAAATAAATAAAAAAATAAGATTGGTATGCATATATATGATTTGGCCCCACAGATTATATCACTCAAAAGTCAAAACAGTGGGGTTTGCAAAGAAGAAGCCACCATGGACTATCGAAAGGTTAGTTGGGAGTTTTGGAGTTAGGCTTCCTATGATTATGTTATCTTAAAACTTAATTAACTCTTACTTATTCAGAAAAACATATAAACAAATGAGCAACCAATGCTTTTTTGATTCTTTCTACGAAGAATTGATGTGAAATTTTATTGCATCCTAATTCTATGATCTAGCTAGCTATGTGTGTCCAATGGAGCCACGTAAGGTTGGCTTATGGACATCTTTTTTATAAGTGGGTACTCTTTAAATTTTTATATAAATCTCATTTAGTTTCTTAATTGAAAGCGTCTCTTCTCACTCTAAACTTTTATTCTTTAAACAAAAAATCAACGGGAAAAAAATTATAAAATTCTACTTTAATTTCCATGTAATGCCGCTATATATCGGTAAAAATAAGTATTATTATTTTTTGCATAAGTAAGTATTATATTTATATACATGTTTAAAATTTGATCTAGTTTTCAAACTAATTAGATTTTTCAGCAATAAAAGAAATAAAACAAGAAAAAAAGAAACTAAAAAGAGAAAGGCAAAATATGTTGAGACAAAAATATTTTGCAAGATCATGCATGGAGGGCTATGTTTATCTATTGTGGACCACTTGTGGACAATGTCTTTCAACGATTGCATGCTAAATTTATTTACTAAGATATTGTCTATTATGAGTTTATGGGTTTTTACGGTTTCATCTGAAAAGACATTTTAATAGTTTTTAAAAAAATATACTTATAAAAGATCAGCTCCTAAGCAATGTACGTTGGAGCATAACACTACATTATCAAAAAGGCAATTTGAATGCAATGCAATGGACGAAAAAGTCAATTTCTTGAGAAAAGAACAAAAAAGAGAAGAAGCTGGTTCCAGTTACTATGGCGCCTAAATAGTTCCTTTAATCATATTACAATTCACACCCATCAACATAGTTTTCTTTTACATTAGGCTTGGCAATTATAGGTAAAAATGGAATTTTCCTTTTAATTTATATATGCACACATTAACACGTAAAGCTTTTACTTGAGAAGAAAATAAATCAAATTATGTGGAGGAGCCACTCCTTCCAATCTAATCACACGTATATTCAATCCCCCCCTATAAGCTAGTGTCGGTAGACAAATCATTTTTTTTTGTTTCATAAATGTGCATACTATATATTTGTTTTTCTAATCTATAAACAATCACTTCAGAATTAACATGTCTTTGTTTTTTTAAAAAATATGTGGTAGTCTCATGCCTCAAAATTTAAATTTATTATAAGGTCAGATTCAAGTCTTTTGATAGAAGACACCAACTATACAGTCCAAATTTCACTACTCTCATTGGAAGACTAATATTGAGTTTATTTGAGCACTAATATTTTACCTCTTAAAAAAATAAAAACAAAATAAAATTTCCCAAATTTTTGAAAAAAAAATCCTTTTTCCTGAATATAAATTATTAGTTTCTAATTTAGCAATTAAAGTGAGTGCATCCATTGTAAAAAGGAATGCTATAAGTAGATCCGGATCGCACTTATCAAATTAATTACCACATTCCACTAACAACTTAATTATTATAAGCCAATCAAGCATTTCTCTCATTGATTGTCTCTCTTGGCCTATTTAGTAAATCCATCTTAATTAGGGTAGCTTTATAGTTGTAGAAGCACATTGATTTACACACAAATTTGGATAATTTTCAAATTAATCCACTTTTTCTTAATTATCTTATAGAACCCACTTAGTTAGCAATTTATAGCCAAAACCATTTATGAAAACCAAGATCTTAGACTTTATGCCTTCATAAATGCGCAAGCTAATCATATGTAATTGGAAATACTCAATACTTCCACCTTCATAAAATTAACAAATAAATAAATTATGGAAAATGTACAAAAAGATATATATGCAGCTTGCATAAATATAATTCAAGCCACACACACCCAGTCCCTAAGAAGGTGAAAATTTTCACATTAAGGCCCTCCTGGAGCAAGACTTAGATGTAAGTCCAACCCCAATGCCTCATCAAAACTGGGCCCACCTTCACCTTTCGAAAACCTACTCAAAGAATCCCGCCCATTAGACCCATCTCTACCCACCACCACTGGCTGTGACTTACCTTGCTCGGCCCCACCGCCTACGAGGCCGTAAGCCCCTACTCCGCCACCGTACCCAAAGCCCCCTGCACCTCCCCCCCCACCACCACCACTAAAAACACACCCATGCGACACGTGGAACGGCGGCGGCGCTCTGGGGAGGTATACCCAGGAAGAGGCGGAGGGGGCGGGGACAACGACGGGGCCGCCGGCGGAGGCGAGGAGATGAGGCGGAGGAGCGAAGGAGGATATCATGGGATTCCTACCGAAAGAAACGGCCGCCACCGCCGCCGCATTTCTGGTGGCTTGAATTTGAGCTCTTTTTAACTGTTGACGCTCTTTCTTGTGCGCGTTTTGGTGCCCACCAAGTGCTTGCGAGTTTGCGAATTCTCTGTAACAGTACTGACACTCGTACTTCCTGCTGTCGCCAGCCGTTGCGGCAGCGGAAGGAGAAGTTTCAGCGGAAGTGGTGGTTTTAACGGTGGTTTTGGAGGATTCTGTAGTTGGGTCTTCGTCTTCGGAGACGTCGAAGCCGAAAAGTTTTAATCTTGATTTGGGATGGTGGTGGCAGTCAAGCTCCGCCATGAAGAGCAAGAAAAGAAGAGAGTTATAGGAGGGAAGAAAATGAGGAATGAAAGAGTGAGTTTGTTTGTGTGTATATATATGTGGGGGAAGGGAAGGGAAGTTGCATGAGGGAGGGGAGTGAAGTGAATATATATATATATATATATATATAGGAGGGAGAAAAAAACATGGAGGGAGTGAAAAGTAATAAAAAAAGAGGGAAGAGTGGAGAAAGGAAAGGGGAGAAAAGTGAGGTAATGGTTGCGGACATCCCAAGGAGAATAAAGAGTGTATTTGTGTGTGATGGTACTCGGGAACACGGCCTAAGAAGAGAAAGACTTTAGGGTCCCAAACGATTGCACTTGTCTCGGACAATCCCTCTTTCCTTTTTCTTTTCTTTCTCACCTCCACTCTGTATCACTGTCAGTTATGTTCGTTTTCTGGATAGATTGTATGGTTAGATTCTGGAATTAGATTGTTAAAATAGATTGCATAGTGTAAGAGTGCAGAAATTTATTAGCTTTTTTATAAATTATTTAGTTTATCGTGATCTGTTAATATTAAAAACGATTTTATTATCAATCAATTATAAGTCTATTAGTAAAATAATTTATAAGTAAAGATATGTTTCTTCTTGTCTCAATCTTTTTTTATTTCTGGTAAGTTCTTGTCTTACTCTTTAAGAGCGAGTTATGCTTTCATAGAGTATCATATATATTTCGATTCGGTATTAAACTTGTTCTATATAATTTATTGTATGCATATGCATTTGCATGTACTTTGCAAATACCAGATTGTGGAATAACTCTAAATACTGCTCAATAATTATTAATTTCTAGAATTATTTGAGATGTATTTCCTTTTCTCTGTTTGAATTTGATTATTTAAAGAAACATTTATAAATTAATTTGTTTTTTGTTATATGTTTGTAGAACTATTTATAAAACTAAAGGGTGAAGACGCAAGAGAATAATATAAGGATACATTAGTTCATGATTACAAAACGCTAATTGCATAGTTTTGCAATTATTTTTGTCTTTTACTGGTTTTAAATAACAAAATGTTTTTATAAGTCGATGGGAATGGGAGATTGAGAACGTGATGCATGTGATGAGAAGATGGTACAAAGAGAAAGAGTTTGAATTTTAATGAAGAGTATAAAATTATAAAATTAATGATTGAGTTTATGAATATGTGTAGTCCACTGTTTTGAATTGGAGCTCTTGGAAACAAAGGAAGTGTTTCAAAAGCTATTATAAATATTCAATGAACTTGACAGTTAATTAGATACAGTTTTGTCTTGGCATTACAATTCACTCAATCCAATTTGAATCTGTTGACTAAGTCATCCTCATCTATATATTACACAAAATAATTAATGGACCCTCCTATAATACAAGTACCAAATTTAGCGACTGCACTAATAGCTTCTTCAAGGAGAATTTTTTTTTTTCTTTAGATATTTAACTCTCAATTTATTAGAGATAATTTCGGTATATTAGTATGTTAGACTACAAGTCTGTTTTGATTTGTATTAAAGACAACACTAACCCATTAATTTGTCAATTTACTTAGGATGACCCAATAAATTAGTGACACTACTTCATTTTTAACTCATCTAGGCTGTTAGGACGATACAATACATTGAACTACAAGTTTGATTATTAAAACAAGTAGATTTGCACCTAAGTTTTAGAACTCTCTTAGTGGAATTAGGTTAGAAAAAAACTATATATAGATGAAATGGACCACTTTGCTTTTCTCACTTCATTGATGATGATTAAAAAAAATTAAGTTAAAAGAGCCAATTAGTGGCTAACAAATTGGCAAATTGGTTTGATCAACTAAAGTGACTTTGGCTATTCAACTAGCAAAATGGACAAGTCGAAACCACTTCGTACAAGACACGTACCTTTCCACAACATCGCCATATCAGAACATTATTGTCCATAACTTAACATAAACCAGACTTTGTACATGCCACGTACCACGCAATTACTAAATGCTAAACCATTAATTTAATCCAAACCTTAATTAATCCATTACCCATATGATTAAACTATTCATTATTATATGTTTATATTTCAAGATAGTGGAATGCAAGGAGAGCCCCAATGAGAGACCGTGAAGCCCATCATGTCTCTGCTTCTTGACTGAAAACTCCCATCTAGGGTTAAGGTTTAGCAGAAAACAATAAAAAGAAAGCCCTAACTCTAACAAAACAAACTCTCCACTTCTCTTTAGACTTCCAAAAATTTTACCATTTATAGTCCCTTTTTTTTTAATGTTACCAATCTTTCTTGATCATTTGATGTCTGTTTGGCTCAATCTCAGGAGCCGACACCGCCGCTACCACCACAAACCACTTCATGACTTCAATACGATGCAAAAAGTCAAAACATAATCCATGCATGCATGCAAACATACATAAGATCATTCATGTTCCATGTAGCATGCCATATCCTAAATCTCATCACTTGATTTAATACATTATATGTAACAACCATCAAGTACGTCCCACATTAATCACTTCTTCATGGCCCACGTGTCACCATCTTATTTATCTTGCATATCTAGCATAAGATATTCCTGCTTCATGTGATACAACTTTTGATTCACTATATATGCAACCGAATTTAATTGAACGTACTCATTGAGTATTTGAGGATTTATTCAAGACGGTGTTGTTTTAATGGTTAACATACTGGTAGACCTTTGTTTTTTAAATGAATACGACCAACTCACACTAGCTCCAACGGTAGACTTTGTATGTTGAAGAATAAAAAAGCCTTAAATTTTAATAAAAAACACTTGTTGTTTGCAAACTTAAATTTAAGACAGTAGAAACCATTGAAATTATTTGCTCATCCAAGCACTTCCTTCCTGTCTTTCTCACAATTTAATGACCATGATGGGATGGCAGATGAGTAAATAGAAGTCAACAATAGAAACTCTTTGGTTGGTGGTTAAAGCCTAGGCAAGTTGATTTGTTTGAACTTGCATGAAAGGGTCATGGCAATAAAAAATAATGAATGAATGCTCAGGTGTTTACAACTATCAAAATGGTCCTACCATTACGTGTTTGATGAATAATTGTTTTAGGATGTTTGCGTGATTGACGTTTGAAATCTATATTACTAAATGCTTTTCTTTTCTTGCCCAAAGATCTCTCCGAATCTTACTAACTACGAGAGTTTCTAATTAATTTGTAATATAACCCACTTGAATTGAATGGCATATAATTAATTAAATAAACATATTAGTATTAATAAATTGTGCATTATTATTCAAAAGCTCTTTTTGCAAAGTCTTCATCACAACTCCAAACATGACCCACCATGTCCCCTTCTTTAACATATGTTTGT
>CAODLS012360266.1:0-16019 GCA_948243855.1 Flueggea neowawraea | reverse complement strand
GTTGCAACTTCACGTGCACGGAAGACACTGCTGTATGTGCCTTGTCCAATCTAATGAATGGCAGAAATTGAAAATAACTCTTCTCAGATAATGTGACAAAAGCAAGCAGTATAAATCTGAACATCAAATCAACAATGTAGCATCAGAGGGAAAAAAAAAAGTAAACATAAAACTACAGAAACCGTCAACTTAAACAGTAATTGCCAGTCAAGAATGAGAAAGGCATTTCAAGATTAAGTTCAGGATGGAAGCAAAAACATTTTTGCAGGATTTGTTAAACAACTCTTAAAAATTAAAACTTGACAGATCACAGAGCACCTTCTTCCTGACTGAGATTAACAGTCCCATAAATGAGCATTTTTGGAAAAAATCAATGTCTGGTTCTGGTTAACATGTTTTCACATCTATAAGCAATCACCTCTATTAATTGGTGTTGAAATGTGAAACTCCATTCCTGCATCGGCATCTGCATTTATTGTCCTACAGTTCATGGTGTTTTTTGTTCCAATCTCTCCCAGCACAATCTGTGGACGTCTCAAACAATTCCTGAGGATGTGTCTCTTTCGGCTTTTCTAAATCAAATTCAGTGTAATGCACAAATATTTTTGCAATCAGGCACGATTCACTATTGACCATCCCTTATCATCTTCCAGATGAAGAGCATGTCCATAATAGAACCACCCACAAAACATCAACAAAGATCATCTGTGAGGCCGGATTTTACGCCTAAAACTAAACACGTTTCACAAAACCTATTTCAGAACGCAAAATTCACATAGCAGAAATACATGATGAAAAAACAACAAACTGAACAATAAAGTTGTTCATAGAAATCTTACATTTGCCTGAACTACAAAATTTCACAAACCCCAAGACCACAGATTAACAAAGTCCATCCTAAATGCACCAGTCATACACGAAAATCACAAACAACGCCACAAACGCATAACGAAAAAATCAAACAAACGAAATGAATAAAAAAAATCCAGGAAACAACAACAATGAAAATGAATTTAAGAAGTAAAACCCAACAAGAACCTTCATATACCTTCTCCAATTTCTCAAAAGCATCAGCTCTAAGAGGCACCCAACCTGCAATGGCTTCACCTGCAGCGGAGCTAAGCCAAAGAGGCCAACCAGCCGCAATCTGTTCCACACTCACATGCCTAGGTGGAAACCCAAATTTAAAGCTCCCACCTTTCCCATTACGCCCTCCTTTCTTCAACTTCTTGACATTAACACCGCCACTTCTTTGATCCTCGCTCAATGCCTCTCCATCCACACTACAGAAACTATTTTTTCTATGCTTATTGTTACCAGTAAAACTATTGTTGTTATTATTATTATCGCTGTTATTATTGTTTCTCTTGTTTTTCTGCTCAAACCGCAACAACCCAGATGTGTTCTTGGAAGAAACAGTCGAGGAAGAGAGTTCCACGGCTACCAGAGACAACGGCTGTTGATACAATGGCGGAGAGGCTGCCGCCACCGACATAGCCCTTTTAGAATGAATACAACCCATTAACCCAAATCCAGGATCGAACCGACCCAGACAAGGGAAATGGGTCTTTTCTACAATTCCACTATGTTTTTAGCACCACATTACCTCATAAAGATTGGAACTTTACACTAGAGCGATCAAATATCAGTCAAAATCGAATTTTTTGAAAAAATGGGTATTTTGGGTATGTGATGTGGTATTGAAGGGGATGTTTGTTTGTCGTAAGTTGTCTGAGCGAGAATTGCGCAGGTCGGTTGGTTCGCGAGGAGTGTTTAAGCGAGATTAAAGGTGGAACTGAGAGAGTAGCAGTGATTGTTGTTGGTGTTGGGGTCGTGGGTCCAATCTGTTTGTTCATGTTTTTGAGGGAAAGAAAGAAAGAAAGGAGGAGAGAAGTGTATGTATTGGTGAATGCTTTCGTGTTGGGTTTTCTTGTTTTTTGGAAAAAGTGGTGTGGGAGAGAAGTGTAACGGTTATGGAAGTGGTGGTGGCGGTGGTGGTTCTAATGCTTCTTGTTATCGTGGAGTGTTACTTTGATTTGGTACGTGGTATAGTCAGTACACCGACTAAGTGGACTGATTTAAACCACTTTTTAGAAAGAATTTCTTACCATTGGATTTATAGATGAAATACAGATCCATGTTTTAGGTGCATAAGCCTGATATATATATATATATATATAATATTTTCTTGTATTGACAGTTATCAAATAATTTAGTATCATGAATAAATTTATAAAATTAAATGTTTAAAGCTAAAATTGTTAAACCAATTTGGTTAATATACAAATTCCTTGTAAGTTTTGATGATTTAATAAAACAATTGAAATAGTTAAGTTGTGCACATTGAAAGATTATCTAAACACTTTAAACTAGGATTTGTGTACGTTGATTAAATTTGAGACATTTTGAATTTTTTAGTATTGGCACTATGCATGTAGAAGGCAGTGCAATATATGTCGATGCATTGTATCAAAAGATAGAATGGCCAAGTGTTATGTTGTGCGCTTTGAACAAAGTCTAAAGCACATAGAAAAGAAGAGGTAGCTACTGGAATGAAAGTTGCATCATACTACGCACGTTGAAGATCATACTATGCGCGTAGACAGGATCATGATGCAAACTGAAAAGGCTCACGAGACAATTCCCAGTCACATGTTACACTAATACAACGCACGTGGAAGAGTAAAGGTGTCATCTTTGAGGAGATTGTGCTATGCATGTAGAAGTGCATACTACGCACGTAGTCAAGACTTTAGAATACTAACAAAATCAAGACTCTCCTCGAAATTTAAAATTTGAATATTCTTTGACATTGTCACGTGAAGAATCAAATGTGTGATCTTTGAAAACACGCCAATGCATGTAGAACTTGGTGTAACGAACATAGAACTAAAGAATTACGCACGTATAAGAGAGATCAATGCTCGTAGTGGACACCTGATGTTATGCAGTGACCACTGGATTTTACACAAAGCACACAGAAGGAGAATAATGCGCTTTATACTCTGATGGAATCATGGACTAACGCATGTAGCACGGATGGTATACACGTAGCATGGGCTGACATCAGTAATTTCAACATTTTGCAACTATTTCACAACGGTTACTTTGAGATTTACAATAGCTAAGTTTGAGAGAACACATAAAAATAGACGTCGCAAGTCCAGAGGTAACTTAAGAACATTTTTTTTAGAGTGCCTAAACTTTGTCATTTTGATTCTTGATTTTCTCTCTCATTGTGTTCTTGAGTTTGCACTTACCAACTGAGCTATTGATTTGTTATTTGCTTATTGAGTTGGTGTGAGAATATTGTTTTCAATCTGGGAATACATTTATAATTAAGCTTTGGTGTTAAAACTTGAGGGTAACATATATTTGTTTTGTTTGGTTCCTTGAAAAACAAAGAGGTCATAGTTTTCTTGTTTTGGCCAGTAAAAAACAAGGTGTAAAGGTTGCTTGTGAACCTACAAAACAAGAGGTATAACGGTTTCCCTCCTCACGCAAGTGAGGAAGTGTTTAGTGGATTGAAAACTCTCTAGTGAGTTAGAGGAGTGGGCGTAGGTTAAAGAGAACGAACCATTATCAATTTGGGCTTTGTTTCTCTATCACATTTTATTTCATCCTTGTGTGGTAGTGTTTTGGATTGAGCTATTGTTTTGATTTGCAAAATATTTACAAAGGTTTTAAAAAATATTTTATTTTTAGCAAGAAATCCAATCCATTCCCCCTCTTAAATTGTCATATTAGAATTACAGAAATCACATTTATTACTAAATTTTTTATAGCATGAAATTGTAAAATTTTAATCCTATAAAATCATTTAGAGCATTAAAAGATTTAGTATAATGGATGAGTTTATAGTACTGAATGTTTAAAGTTGAAATCGAATATACTACTAAATTTTTTATGATACAAAATTATTATACTTTAATATTTTAAATTTGTAGAAAGTATTAAATGATTTAACATCATGAATTAACTCATAGTATTAAGAGTATCTTCAATACTCTCTTTATATTAACTATTCTCTTTATAATAAAGAGAAAGTGTCCAAATTTCTTCTCCAATCCTCTCTTTATTCCACTCTTTATCTCAAAAAATGAGATAAATATTGAGTTTGACTAGCTACATATTTCACTCTTTATTTTAATCACTTTCTTCATTAACTATACATTTCTTTATTAACTATATATTTCTACACCATATTTGTTTGTTATATTTTGATATATTACTAGTACTAATAAAATAAAGAGTTAAATTTAAAAAGTCTGATATGCAATAAGAGGCTTGACATATATTTGTGTACTAAGAATGCAGAGGAGTCCAACTTGTACTCACCACCTCAAAAATTTCATTGTTATGACCACCAATACAATGGCTGGTTTCATATGTCATTGGTTGGTCTAAAAAACGAGGAGGTTGATCAAACTTATGATAATATTAAAGAAGACCACCAAGAGAGCTCAAGGGGCACCCCTTCTATTCCACAAGAGTCTCGAGCTAAATTAGTGGACGAACTAAAGGAGGGATTCGCACTATTAAGAGAATTACACAAGGAGGCTCAAGAAAAATTCCAGTAGACCCATAAAATTCTTCAACAAAAGCATTTCCATGGCTTGGAAAACATGCCGCCTACTTCTCCAAAGGAGAATAAGCCTAGAAATTTGTTAGGGGATGACAAAAATCTCCACCTGGAATGGTCTTTAGAGGAGCCACTTGAAGATTCTACAAGGCCACCTGAGAAAGCCAAGTGGGAGTTAGAGTTGGAGCTAAAAGGACTTATGCCAATGGAGTTGGAAGACTTGGGTTCCGAGCCTGAAAAACCTCAACAGATAGTATTTTTTGAAGAACCACCAGACAAAAAAGAGTATGCAATTTCATTTGCTCAAATTTATTTTGGTTAGGTTTGGTTTCTTTTTCTTGTAGGAATTTCCATGCCTAAAGGGAATAAGCTTGGGTGGAGAAAGGATGGCACTTTCCCATTGACGAGAGATGACCCATTGGGATCACACATTCTGTGGAAAGCCACAATCAATGTTCTATTCTCATTCACTGTAAAATTTATGGCTACAATCATCCAAGTAATCAAAAAGGTTGGCTGGCTTATGGAATATGTCATAAGGCCGTCATTAAATGAAGAATTCACAAAGCGGAGAAGTTTCTATTACTGATGGGAACTTCATAAAAATAGCATTGACAAGGAAAACTGGTCATATCCCAGGCCGTTGGAACCTCCCCTTGTGATAGATCTAGGTTAACACTTGTAGGAACAAGGTGGAGCTGCCACACCTTTAAGAAAAAATGGCAACAACTTAGATGGGATCTTGGAATAAAATTCTAAGAATAAGAAATACAAAAAATAGAAAAAAAATTGAATAAACACAGTAGGCTCATAGCCATTGCAATTTGTTTCTTTGTAGTGAAAAGGTTCTGGAGCCAACTAGAAATTTTGCACTTGTTCATATCTATAAGTTGCAGGCCTCTTTGAGCGCAAAGGAAAAAAATATCAGATCATGTTCATTCAACCTGTGGAATCGGTCTCCTGACCATTTTTCAAATCACAATAGGAAAATAGGCAAAGAGAAACAAGAGAAATAGGCCTCATGCCATTTCTGATTTATTTCAAAGAAATCCATTGTCATTACAGTTGGAACTTTCACCAAGAACTAGTTTGTGTACAAGAGACAAAGAACAAAAATGTAAAAATCAAAGTTCTCCTTATATAGGTTGAAAGGTCCTTCTAGATTCATGCTTAGAATCTTTACAGTCTTTGGTGGTAGATTGTAACTCTGTGCGTTGAACTGCCAGACCAGTTGGAGGAGTACTGTCATCTTTGCCATTGGTTCCACCCTTTGCCAATGGGTCCTCATATTTGCTATAGATCTTGCTTACTATTGTTGCCACTAGCTTTCTCATTACCATTGGCTCTCTCACTGTTAGGATCATCATCATATGAAAGGGAGACTATCTCCTGGTTCGGGGAGTCCGTGAAGGAGGTTTTACAATAGAAGGTAGCCTGGAAGAATGTCTCGTTAGGGGAGAGGTGCCACTGGGAGCAACAACACTCTCAAGCTTTGAAAAATCAATTATTGGCAAAAAAATCAGACATGTTTATTGCTGTCAAAATGGAAAATGCTCAAATGGATCAAACCTTCAAAAATATCAAAAAAGGGAGCAGTCTCTTACCATTTCTCCACCAAGGGAAATTGTGGTAACTAATGGTGTGATTCAGCCTCACGGGAAGACAAGAGGCATGCTACTCCTCCTCCAACCTCAAGATTTGAAGAACTTGCACTAAAGAGAAGTGAATTAGCAGAACGTTAATAGATGCCGATATTTCCTCTAGGCCATATGGCTACTAGGATGAATAGTGGACTCTAAAGCAGCAAAAACAAAACAAGCAACATGGTGAATTGGCCACTGGCCATTCTACAATAGATTCAAAGTGAAAATTGTAGAGTTGGCCTCTAGGCCATTCACTAGGAACAATTTCAATGATTTCCAAGCGGCGATAACATTGTAACAAATGGGGGAAATGAACAGAGTCATCCCTCCGCCCATTTTGCAAGAACAATCCCACAATGATTCACAACTCAACAACACAAAATCAAGATTCAGGCAAATGAATTTGAAATCTGTGAGGATGAAGCTCTTTAGCTAATTTTCTTTGAATTTTTGCTTCCGAATCCAGCAAAAGGTCTCTCAGTTGTGAATAAACTGTGAAATCAGAACTTCGATGATCCTATCGTTCTAAACTGCAAGGCATAATGATCTGGAGTCAAGAGCCAGAATTGGAGCCGAATTTCTCAGAAAATAGACAAAAAGGAAATAAAAAAATCTACAGAAATTTCAGCTGCATTTTGCTTAGCCCCCTACAAAAAGGCAAAATCTAACAACAACAATTCAACAATTATGTTGGCCCAAATAGCAAACCAAAAGGGAGATGAATTGGTTTTTAAAGATAAAAATCATATTAATGCCCAATTAATAAAACTGAAATTATTTAAGTAAAGCAACAATATAAGCAAAAATAATATAATGTAAAGAGCTTAGGGAACGAGAGAAATAAGGTCAGGATTTATAGTGGTCGGCTTAACCAAACCTGCATCTATTCCCCAAGTATCCACTTGAGAGTTTTCTTCACTATCTTCCTCTTGAAAAATATTACAACAATTTGCTTCACAGGGGCAAGCTCCTTTTTACACTTCAAGCTTCACGGGTGCTTGAAAACCTTTCACCAATCAACTTCTTAACTTCAAGAGTGTTAGGAGACCTTAAAAACTCTTAATAAAATTACAAATATATGATGAAAACACTCTCAAATCAGATTTGCCAAACTATGCTCTAAGGGATAAATAAGTTTAAGACAAGTAAGAATGCAAGTTGTTGCTCTAAAAAGAAATGGTCATAAAACGATTAATACTTGTGCTAATTGTTGAGTCTAGTTTTGATGATGATGAATGCAAAACATCCATGAAAGAAGTGCAAAGTTGCAACTTGCTGGTATCTGGCCATAAAGCACTTTAAAAGTGATTAATACACGTTTGTGCATACAAAACAAGGAATTATGCATACAACAATGGGAGAATGCTTGTAGATATTTTGATCGAAAAAGCAGAAAGTGCCAAATATTTATCTACGCACGTAGAAGCGGTACAACGTACGTTGACAAAAGCTCAGATTGATGAGGAGAAAATGTGCAAGAGTTGAGGCACGTTGAGAAGAGTAGAAGATGTGTAGAAGAGAAAATGTGCAATCTTTAAAGATTTACTCTACGCACGCAGAAGAGAGCGCTATGCACGTAGACGAGGATGAGTTGTACTACTTGACAAAATCAAGATGCTCAAAATTTGAATTGAAATATTCTCTGGCATAGATTCAGATGGTGCCAGAAGGAACTCAGATCTACGCACGAGTTGAACCTACTAAGCACGTATACGAGATGAGTTGGACTAGCTGACAAAGCCAATACGCTCCTCAGGAATTCAAATTTAAATATTCCTTGACAAGTGCTAACACATGTGCAGATCAAAGGTACAATCTTGAACGACTACACACGAAAATCGAAGTACAACGCACGTAGCAAGCCATTAGGTAAAAACTGCATATTCTGAAGATTGAAGCAATGCACATAGAATGTGGCACAGAGCACGCAGAACTTAAGATCGACGCATATAGAAGAAGAGCAAAGCATATAGATGTTGATCCACTCAAAGTTGAGACCATTAGAGTTCTTATAATGCATGTAAACCTGCTATCAACACACACAGAACTCATATGAAATAAGGTACTATGCACGTAAATGGTGGCTACGCATATAGAAGACAGTGACATCATTTACTGGACATAATTTGTCTTACTTCACAATGGCTACTTCGAGGCTCTAACGGCTATATTTCAAAGAGTGGCTATAAATAGATGTTCGAGAACAGAAGAGAAGTAAGGAATACATTTGCTAAGACTTGCTATTCATTCTAACTCTCTTCTCTACCTTTATAACTCATTTGAATTATTTACTTGCTATCACTTTCTACGTTTGTGTGAGATTTAATTTGCCATATCTTTGGGTTGAATCTTGTAACAAGCAAGGTCATTTGCTTGAGGTAGATAGATTTTCTTGTTGAACCTTAGAAAAATAAGAGTAGTTGCTAGTTAACCTTAGAAAACTAATGGGTTGGTTTGCTTGTTTTGCCCCAAAAAAAGTGGTAACGGTTTTCTAGTTTAGCCCACAAAAACTAGGGATACGGTTTTCTGGTTCAGCCCGTAAAAAACTAAGGATTTGATTTTCTTGTTTTGTCCTTAAAATAAGGTGTAACAATTTGCTTGTTGATCCCACAAAAATAAGTTTTTTTAAACGGTTTTCCTCTACCCGCAAGTGAGGAATTAGTTGATTAGAACTCTCTAGTGGATCTAGAAGAGTGGACGTAGGTCAAGATGACCGAACCACTATAAATATTGGGTTTTGATTTTCTCTCTCCCTTACTCTTTTTACATTACATTACATTTGATTTATATTGATTGTGTGTGAATTGGTTGTTTTGTTGCTTCCGCGTTTTGACTTTGATTTTATTTGTAAAAGACTTCATTATTTGCTTTTAGTTTGCAAAATATTTTCAACAAAGTTTTTAACTTGATAAAACTCCAATTCACCCTCCCCCTTCTTGGAGTGTCATTTTACCATTCCATTTTTTCATTGAGACCAAAACTACCATACCAGTGTTTGTCACTAATCAAGTGATTCTTGAGCCCTATTTATAGCCAAATAAGTCCTCTTGACAGTTGTAAAAATTTCAGTGCCGTTGGGTTTAATTTTGTGACCGTTATTACACTTTTCTCGAGGCTGTCGAGCTTAACTGTTCTTTAAGTATAAGTTTCACTAGAACTTCTACTCCAAGCATACTTAACCTACAAAAATCAAGTTGTGCATACAATGATATCTAGACCCATTTTTAGTGGGAATACTTGCATTTGGCCTATTTTGATCATCTAAGCCCACGTGTACATAACCACTATTCAAATAGAAATTTCATCAGAACTTCTACACCAAGAGTACTTAAGCACTGGAAGTATTTCGTTTTACTATTTTTGGACCTCAACTTTTCAGTCAAACTTTCACTTACTCGAATCTTTCTGAGGCTTCATACTTGTGACCCAACTATTCTTTTGGACTTATCAAAACATAAAAACTCATTTACATTAATGAAGTCTAAATTTATTCTTCCTTAATATTTCCATATTACCCAATTTATCTCTTCTCTTGTAAACATCAAATTTCATAATGTCTCAATTATAAATTAAGCATTAATTCACCTTCAACATAGAGAAACACATCAACCTTATGAATTATGCAAGATCAATCAACCAATTTTATTTTATATCAATTATGCAATTTAATCAAATTTCACTTAATTATTATATATCATTATTTTTCTTTATTTGTCATCATCAAAACATATTAAATAAACATAAGAGGACAACAAATTATATGCATATTCAGTAGCAGTAGTTGTTCACAGCTCAAATCATTTACTGGAATCGTTCTAATTTCAATACAGAGCATTTTCCAGTCATTGAGCAAAAATCATCACTAGCATTCTGCAATTCACAGCTAATGCTAAACTTCAGTTTGGTTTATCTTTGAAGAACAAGAGATGCTAAGATTGAATTGACTAAAAAGGATAAAAAAAATCAAGGCCGGTACTCACAATGAACGATCCACCGATGGCTACACATTCTCGACGACAGGAGGATCTCTCCCAAAAGCAGGAACTGCATGGCAGCCTTGCTGAAACAGCGGCATTTGGTTCCTCCTCCGGTGCGAAGTAAAGGACGGTGAACTTCAACAGTGGGAATGGTGCAGCTTGGCAGAGACGACGAGATGCGACTTCCTCTTAGTGAAGATGTTGTCTACGGCAATGTGACGGATAGTGGGAAGGCGACAAGCAACTGAGTATACGATTTCAGACCTGGAAATTAGGAGGACGATTGGAGTGCGACGGCATCCCCTCGGTGGTAACAAGCTCACTCCAGCGTGAAAATGGTGCAGCATGAGGAGATAAGTGGCGACTATAAATATGTTGTTGGCAACAGATTTTAGCACACATACTTACATTATATTACACACTCCAGTAGTGTTTACCACTTTTTTTTTTAGTTTCCAGCTTTTTTTTAGCTTTTTTTCATTGTTCTTTTGATTTTCAAACTTCCCACTGTACTTTTTGTTCATCAATAAAATCATCTTCATTATTATTCTCATGAATTGTTTAGCAAGGAGTGAGACATTTATTCATAACAAATTCCGTTCCTTTATTTGTTACCAATCATTTGAGATGAAGTTAAATTAAAACACTTTTGGTTTGGAAAAACTATAAATTCTATGACACGTTCACAATCAGAAGAAAGGGAAACATTGTTCCTCCCTTGATAGAAAAATAGGGAAACAGTTACCAACAAATTATTGATTTATCGAAATTTTATCTTTTTAAACTGAGAGAATGGATAATGTCTTGAAAGTAGTCTTTGCAAATTAAAAAAAAAATCCTTTTTCATCGTTGAATTAAACTTTACACTTTTTTGTCAATTTAAATTTTAGCAAGATTAGGATTCTACTGAAGAATAACTATTAGAATATAAAAAAAATTATGAAATAAAATTTTGTTAGTTTTTTAATTTCTAATTGAAAAAAAGGAATTTATTTTTCATATTAGATTGCTTAAATGATCGGATCAAATGAGACAAATGTAACAATACTTATTGTCATTTGATGGATAACACCTAACAATGGCTGTGATTTAGAAATATATACAGAAAAAAAATAAACTAAATTGGACAATTATTTATTATTTTTTCATAAAAATGTAAAGTACGTTCTTCCGTTCTTTAAACCTTGCAATTTATGCATGAAAGGTTAAAAAGTCATTAGTGCTAATTAACTTTCGGCTTTTTCTTTTGCGTCACTAACGTAGCTTTTGTTTCTTCTATTGCAGCACATTTGTGCTATCCAGTTCAGTCATTTGTGTAAAACCAGATTCTGTCTCTCACTTCTTTTGCTTTGCTTGTTGGAGACATATAGTACACGGTTTTGTTTTCTTACTTCCTTTCTCGTAAAGGAGTCACTCTATATGCTTTGTTTGATTTTCGCAGATTCAGATAGCAAATTTAGTAAGCCGATTCAAATATCAATTTTAGTAAGTCTAAAATCACCTGAATTCAAATCTTTGTAGAACTTAAGTGTTGTGTATGAAGCGTATGATACCGAAAGAGTCTCCTGCTTACGGATCTTTACAACATTCGAGAAGGAAGTTATACCGCTCATGTCACCCTTAAACAAAATTAGTAAGCTGAATAAATCATATAATGAAAAAATAAAAAACTACATGTTTTAAAAATTATGTAACAATACCGAAAATCGTCTTTCAAAAAATGTTATATATTTAAGTTATTATTAGTATGTCAGGATTTTTAGTTCGATGACAGGAACAACAGCTTAAAAAATAAAATTTTATTATGCAAATCCTTCTATTAAATTAGCTATCACCTTTGCATGAAAATTGGAATCCTAAAACTCAACGACTTGGATCAAAGTGGAGTGGTATTTGCTGGCCCTTTCTTTTTCCTAACAAAGTTGACAGTACAAATGCTTTATAGAAATTTGAAATCTACATCATCATTTACATTGTATTAAGCTTTATTAAAGGTTAGAGTAAGACATTCTTTTTGACCTTGAGAATCTACAAGAAGCTCTTAACTGTAGATAGATAGATCTTGTAGTTGTTCATTGTCCTGTTCGTAAAATCTTGAAGTTGACATAAGACTTTACGTGCCTATGAGCATCTGTTTGGTGAAGTAACAAATGCAACTTAAACTCATGAATCATCCTCCCAAACTACTGTCGTTGCTTAATCCTTCAATATGACCAACTACTCGTGTCAAAGAAAAAACATGATATCATTGTCATTTGATGAGCCAACTATCTTATCTTAACAATAGATTTTTTTCATCAGGGTATCTTAACCTATGAGGCTATGAGCTACAATTCATGTTACATGATTTTAATCTATGAAACCCCGAGGGGTGGCCTGGCGGACAGGGTACGCTGACCTCGGTTTGCAGGCGCGAGTTCGAGACTTGAGAGCGACGTAAATTCCGGGTAGCCCCGGTTGTCCCTTGGGCCCACCTTTGCATAGAGCTAGATTGTTCAGGCCCGACCCGCTTGTCCTCGGTGAGGTGTTATGGTGACCACACTCGTGCACGGGCCCAAGTCTGCTGTCGGGTGTCAGCTATGGCTCACAGGAACATTCCGTAACGGAGATGGTACCTTTCGGTTTAAGCCTGTATAGTAACGCCCAGCAAAATACATCACCTATTGGTCGCCCTCACCTCCCCTATTTTTGACAAAAAAAAAAAGATTTTAATCTATGAGCAACGAATTGTGTTATGTACATAGGTTGTAATCATGTTATAATTATTTATATATCACATATTATTATACGTGACATAAACACAATAAAAATTGAATTTGTGCACAAATTGTGCTATCATAATAAAAATTATCTGGCTTCTGATGACATTTTATAAAAATTTCTTCCAACCTTTTTTCTCAAATGGGCAATGAAAGGAGTATTATCATTGGACAAGTCGTTTTTTTTTTGCATCGTGGTGTTTTGCATTATAGTTCAACTGATGATGGATATTTCGAGAAAGTTATAAATTCGAGTTCCAAAGTGTAAAAATCCAGTATAGAGTCTTGGCTATCAATCAATGCAGATACTTGCTTTTAACAGTAATCAGTGCAGATACTGGAAGACAGACTTATTAATGTATTTGAGTTCTTCCCTTAAAAAACATTAGTGAAGTCATCTCATGTATTTGAGTTCTTCCCTTAAAAAACATTAGTGAAGTCATCTCATATCCACAAAGTATAGAAACATATACAACATCTTTTACAAAATAAATCATACAGAGCGTGTAGTTACATACAGCATTAGTTGTAAAAAGATTAACACACGCAGGAATGTTAACACTGCTTCTTATCCCAAAAACTACAGATAGTAAAGGACCAAAGAACAAAACAAAACCATTAACACTACAGATAGTAAAGGACCAAAGAACAAAACAAAACCATTAACACTAAAATTCTTACACCTGTAAACAATTTCTTTCTTCTTCATGCTTCATTAAACCCTGTTAATTGGCTCAAGTCAATCTTTAAGTTTGTTTTTGCACCTATCAGCGCAACAGTTTACACTGCGATTTCCTCTTCTTTTAACCGTAAAAGTACCGGTCTTTGATCGTTGTTTCCAAAGTCCATGCTCTTGAGCAAGGAATGCTTCTCGGAAACCACATTCTGCGGTTTTGGTTGTTGCACGTTGCTCGCTGAATTGTTATGGCTGCTGTTTCTAGCTGCTGGGACGTCATGATTGTGTTTTCCCTCGTATGTAGTTATGACAGCTTTGGGATCTGCGGCAGCTCTCTCAACATGCTTACGAACATTGCAGCCTGCACTAGTGCATTTGTAGTAGCTCCTGTTGATACCCATCAGACGAAATTGTCAAAGTATGCTAGAATCATGACTAGGTAAAATGAAAGCAAATCGTGAAACGTGGAAAGGAAATCTGAAAGTAGTCAATGCAGAACAGAAATAACTGTACATAGAATTCTGAGATTACCTACTGCAATTACAAAGCCTTGGGATGTCATAGTATGAGAAGTATACAGGCTAAATCATAGATATTATGCAATTTCAACAGAGTATTAGACAAACTTAGCGTCCCTCCCCTCTTTTCCACCACCCACTTACACATAGGGACTAGAGATGCCGAAAACATGAAGAGGAGCCTCCAAGAACTCTCTCTCCTTTCTTTTACTGAAGGTAAAGGGGAAAAAAACACGCCCCAAGTACGGCCCAAAGATTTCACCAAAAGATAGATTAATAAGAATAGCCGAAGCTACCAATTTCATCAAGGATATGCTACTGATATAAGAGCTAAAAAAAAAAACAAACACTTGTACCATATACGTGTAGTTTTGAATTCCATGTAATCAAGCAACGAATAGACCATCATAGAAATCCAACGAATCCTTGAACTCAGGAAAGGCCTAAAATCATTATTTGATATTATTCAATCAATTTAAACTAATTTGGTTTCCACGAACTTTCATTCAAAGCCATGAAAATCAAAATCTACATGCTAAATATGAACATACACACACATATGCACGTTGAATGTTCATAATTAAATGATCTCCCTAAACTATGTTATATTGAGCTACTGAAGTGGAATCATTCAAACCCAGAATCAATATTCAGCACCAACTAGTGATCAACTAAACAAAATGAGGCACTTGAATCGTGCAGAAAAAATTCTATGATTTTTTTTTTTCTGTTTCCTTGGCATAAGTTATATCCAAATCCAAGGAATAAAATTGAAAAACCATAACTTTCAAATGGGAAAGAATTTAAGGGAAAAAAATAACACATCCCATTTTCAATGGACCATAGGACAATGTTTCTTAGATTGTGATGAATAGTTTTTCTTGTTGAACTGCAGATTTAGATCACTATCAAACAGAATAGATGGACAAATAAAATTCAGTCACCTTTATTTTAGTTCCTTAAAAACTTCTAATGACTATTTAGCCTAGTCACATAATTAAATCACAGATGGTGCCTTTTATTAAGGAATGAAAGAATTGGTGAAACTGTTAGATTCATAGTCGAAAAGGAACTAAAAAGTACTAAAATAAAATGGATGCCCAAACTTCAAAGAATTGACAAAGCACAGACAAATAACAGTGTCTTTCATTTTTAACAATTTACAAGGGAAAATGATGTGCCTATAATAAAGAGGAATAATAAATTTTCTGAATATAGGAACCCATGCATATCAGTTAATCATTTGGTCATGACAAACATCTTATTAGATCACCTACTCAGAAATTTGTTCAAAACCTTAATATTCCATCCTACGGGCTACAGTTAATTTGAGAAGAATCTTGACCAAGAAGAAAAAATGTTTCAAATATTCCTATTAAACTTTTAAGTTATAGGAATATTTAAGTTATATTGTTTGTAAAACAATTTAAGTTCTTATTAATTGAAGGAAGAGGTCCTTGAATCCATCAATGTATTGGACAAAGACCATAGAAAAATTGACAGGAAATAATCACCTTGGATGAGGATTTCCTTTGACCACTTTCTGGCCATATTTGCGCCATCTGTATCCATCATCTAGAAGATCAACTTTACTTATTGTTTGCACAATTTTTTTTGGTTATGTGACTGTCTTGTGTGATTAATCTGCCTCAGATGCCACAGATTCTGTGTGCCTGCAATTAAATGCTATGTTTCACAGTGTGAAAAATAAAAAGAGAACTAATACATATTACAAGCTGTAAAAGATAAAGGACTTGCCTTCTCTTTGGATCTGGTTCATCACCAGCCCCATTTTCTCTCATTGCAGGATCACCTCCTTCCTCACTGTCACTTGATCCAGGTACTTCTATGGGATCAGCTTGAC
>CAODLS012359915.1:0-10769 GCA_948243855.1 Flueggea neowawraea | reverse complement strand
TTTTGACTGCTTTGAGGACTATTTGATAATATGTCAAGTCTCGAGGACTAGAACGTAATTTTACATTAGTCGGGGACCAAACTGTAATTTTACGTAGGTTTTGAATTTTGAGTCGGAAGTAATGGATTCACTTTCGGATTGAATTTTGAGCTACTTTGAGGGTTGCATATGCATGTGCACGCATTTTGGTACAACCACAATCCCAGTGTCTTATACACCATTGTTTTTGATCCGTTATTGTTTCTGATGTGTTGTTTCAGCTTTCTGCCCTTGTCAGCGGGATCAACTACCTGGTAGTGATACCGAGTCCTAGAGCTTTGGACATCCAGGTGAGTGGATTGCAACTTTAGATACATAAGTTGTCTCAAAACTGTTATAGTTTTTTATGTGTATAACACATACTTGGAACCAGACTAATCTAAGGATTGGTTAATTGAATAATTGGATTTATGTGAATAAATATTCATTATTTATTTTTGAAAAGAATTACATATATATTTATATATATGTTTTCGACTGTTTTTGATGTTGAATGCATGTACTGTTTTTGAGATAATGGTTTTTGATTATGAGACACCTTCGTTACGGGGTACGTATCCTTTAGTATACCAATGTATGATATGACCCAACTATCAGGGTTGTCGATAGCCATGTGTCCCTGCCCGACACATGATTTGTTATCGGATTAGTGGTAGATTCCACAATCATTATTGAGGTGGTTGAGTGACATAGTTCACACCACGATTGTTACCGATCTCATAATACGTATATATTATTTTTGACTATGATACTAGTAGTATCGTTTTTGCCAATGCGCATGTGATTGCCTTGGGTGTAAACGTTTGTGAAACGTGTTTCTGAAATCATACTGTGTATGTAGTGTGTATACATATATATACATCCTGTCATATATGTGCATGTGGTAAATTTCCTATGGTTTTCAAACCAGTCTTTGTGAGGTACGTATGGGGCAATCTAGAGCGTTGTCCCTCACTCACTGGGTTTGACCCCTTTGCTTTTCTGTGTTGCATTGTTTCTATTTTACAGGTTGATTAGACTCGATAACTTTTAGTATCTTTGCCCAGTGAGACCCGATATTTTTGGTTAGTAGTGCCCTCTTAGCCGGGCTACTTCATTGTTTTAGAGCTCCGCATCGAGATACTGTTGGGTTTTGGAGTCCGCTGTTTTGAGATTTTATTTTTGGGGTATTGGATTTGCGATTTATAACTTGTATTGATTTTTGATATATTTTATAATCATATATATATGATTTTTGCAAAAACGATTTTATTAAAATGATTTAAATATATGGGCTTATAGTTTCTGTATCTTTGAGGTTTGTGCGAGATGGGCCAGTTCCCACAGATGGTTCACCTCGTAAGCCGGTCACGGTCCCGAGAATGAGTCGTGACATAAACTATCGTCAATTTTGCTGGGAGAAGTTAGTTTTCAAGAAGAGCGAGTGATAAAACACAAAAAAAAAACAGGTTAGAAGAATAATCTTTTGTGCCATAATTCATTGGTTGTGGATTGAGAGGAACTTTGTTGTTTTCAACAGAGAGTTACTAAAAATAATTGTGTGGATAGTTTGAGATTACAGATTCAAGTTAATACTGATTCTTTTTTACTTGAATAACTTTGAGAATTGATGAAATCAAGTTTGTATAGGTTTTATGTACAGTTGATATAGGCTTTGGCATTTCGATATAACTGTTAGTTGTCTGTAATAGTGTTGCAGTTGCTTTCTTTTGGTTGTGTCCATCTCCTGACCCATATGGTGTGGTTTAGGCTCAGTGGATGCAGACAGTGGTGGAGCTAGGATTTGGGGGAGGTGAGGGCAGCGACGAAATGATTGCCAACAAATGAAAAGCGGTGGCAGGTGGGTAATGGTTAAACCAAACGAGGTTCCTCTTTTTCCCTCAATCCAATGGTAGGTGAAGTGGCCGATAGAAGGGAGTGGAATGGTGGTATTAGGAGGGAGGTGGGCTGGTGGGGTTGGCCAACCCCACATCCCTCCGCAACTAGATGAAACTACACTAAGAGTAGGGGTTATTGTTGGAGTGCATAGGGGAGTTCTGTTTTTTGTTTTTGTGTTGTTTGGTAGAAATTGAGTTGTAAACATCGATTTTTTTGCAATAAAATTAATTGACAAAAGAAAACTATGTTACCCATAATAATCTCTTTTAATTTTTTTAGAAGATAAAATTGTCATTTTTTGGTACCTTTTCTATTGTGTATATTCATTGTTGAGTTGCCAAATGATAAGGAAAACAAAAATTAAGTTGTTATCGACCGACTAGTATAATATTGGGTTAATCACAAAAATATACAACAAAAAAGGCAAATTCACAAATGCAACAACATGTCAAAAAGTTATCAGAAATACCAACAGGTAATAAATAATTTCTAAAATACCACAGTCTGACCGCGTGTCAGAAAGTTGATCGTGCATTGACCATGCTCTTTGAACCAGTTTAAAATGAGTACAAACCACGAACAACATGAGTACAAATCGAGAATAACACGAGTACAAATCGAGTACAACAACAAAATAAGAACAAACACCAAAAAATGAGTACGAGTTATTTAAGACTTGATTACACCAACAAATGCTTACAAAAAATGAGTAGAAAATGAGAACAAACGAGTACAAAAAGGGAACAAAAACTAGGCAATTGGAAGCTTCATATTTTCTTTATTATTCGAGTAAAAAACAAGAACAAATCAAGTACAAAGTGAGTACAGTAAATAAAATTTAATGAGTACACAACGAGTACAACCCAAAATTAGGTATTATTTTATGCACCACCATAACAAAGATTCCTCGACGCCAAAAAACAGAGTAATGGGTTAATCAAACATTATTACTACATCAGTAACGTGGCCATAGTTTTCAAAGTACTGACAAAATCCTTCTTTAGTTAAAATAGGAGTCAAACCACAAAAAAATATCTTTTTGGTCCTAATATTCCCATCGTTACCAGTATTTCTAGTATAACTTAGGTTTCCACCTCTTGAATTGGTTTGCTCCTATCTTGACATGACCTTTTTAACCTTAACCTAGAAAATTAAAGCAACTAATTGATGTTGGTCCTAAGAATGGCAATCCATAGGGGGGTTGAATTGGATTTTGAGCAAATTTAAAACCTTGTTGAAAATATTTTGCAATCTAAAACAAATAACAAAGTTCCTTTTCAACCAAAATCAAAGTTAAATGAAGAAGCAAACAAATATCCAATCCATGTACGAAATAAGTCATATGCAAGGCAAAGTAAATAGGTTGAGGAAAGAGAACAAATTCTATTTATAGTGATTTGGTTCTCTTTGACCTATGTCCACTCCTCTAGAATATCTAGAGAATTTCATTCGACTATCTCCTCACTTTCGGGTGGAGGAAAACCGTTTATACCACTTGTTTTTGCGGACTCAATTAGAAAGTCATTTACCTATAATTTTCTGAGGCTCACTAGCAACCACTCTTGTTTTTCTAAGGAACAACAAGGAAACCTATCTACCCTCAAACAAATAACCTTGCTTGTTACAAAATCAACCCTAGCAGATTTAAGCTCACACCATCCCATAAATGTGATAGCAAATAAATAACTCAATTGGGTATAAGAGGAGAGAAAAGTGGAATAGCAAAGTATAACAAATGACTCTCTTTCATCTCTTCTGACATGGAACATCTATTTATAGCCACCTGACAGAATATAACTGTGGGAAGCCTCAAAACAGCCATTGTGAGATAGTAGGAAATTCTGTCCAATAATGACGTCATAGTCCTCTATGCGTGTAGCCACCATCTACGTGCGTAGCCTTTTCATCCTTCAGAGTTCTACGTGTATTGATAACAAGTCTACGTGATTTGCTAGAACTCCAGTGGTTACTGCCTTGTGTAAATTTGCATCTACGTGCTTTGCATTCCTTCTACGTATGGTGTCTTAAACATCTCCGTGCGTAGCGTTTTCTTCTGCGTGCGTTGACAAGTACCATTCCAAGATTGCACCTTTGATCAGAACACATGTCAGAGAATATTCAAATTCAAATATCTTGAAGAGCATCTGGAGTTTGTTTGCATCTGTCACTCGTCTACGTGCGTCAGTCTATCACTACATATGTAGATTCACCTTCTTCAAAGTTCACACCTTTAACCATCTATATGTACTGTACCTCATCAAAACACCTCTACTTTGAATGTTGAGTCTTCAAACTCATTACTTCTGACGGTAACCCAACTATGTTTGTACCATTGCCCTCTGCGGGCATAGATATGCAAACTCAGTTCCAGAAAGCATCTCCTTCTGATCTACGTGATTAGTAATTTGGTTTACGCACTTGGATGGAATATTTGATGCTCTACTTACTTCAGGATCCACTACTCTACGTGCTTAGCAAGTTTTCTAAGTGTTTTGATGCCATCTTTAGAGTCTCAATGTAAGTAGGAAAGGTTTAACTTGCATTGCTGCCACTAATGAGAGAATCTGCATGTTTGCATCTCTTTCATAGATGTTTTGTACACATCATCATCAAAACTAAATTCAACAATTGAAAAATAAGCAAAGACAAATTACAAATAGAAATCAAAACTGCACAGATTGAGCACATAGAAACCCAAACATCCATTGAAGTAATAACAAAAGTAATCACCATCCAATAAAGAAGCCAAAAACCATCAAAACTGTGATGACAAACATAATTACAATAAATCAAGCAATTAACACTGCAATTGAAAAGGTAGAGCTCACAACATCATTGCAAACAAAGACACATTAAAAAAATCTTAGAAATGCAAAGTTTCACCAAAACGAAGAAGCAATATATATGATCTCTCCATTTTAAGCTTTGCTTTGTGGTGTTCATTTAACGTTGTCGCCACCGCCAGACGTCGCCGCTTGTATCATCGGCATCCCTGATTTGCAAAGCATCGAGTTGCGACTTTCAAATCTAGCTCATCGGTTGCGCCGCCAAATTCTCTCTCAAAAGTCGTCGCGTTGGTAGAGTCGATGGCAGAAGTGTGTGAGAGGAAATAGAAGGGAGAGATGGACGACATAAGAGGGAGAAGAGACAGAGGAATGAGGTGAGAGAGAACATAGATAAGAACGAACGTAATGAGAAGAGTGAGTGAGAGGAGAGAGAAACTAAAAAAGTATAAATAATGTGTTATTTGTGAAATGAAAAATATGACTGTTATATATTGGGTTAAAAAATTCCCTTGTGTGGTATTTATGAATTCAAAATAACCAAAAATGGCATGGGGGTGTAATTTTCTCTATAATATATTTTTTTCTGTAATAGTTAGTCAATAAAATTACCTTCGCAATGCTATCAATCTACACAAGTCTGGCATCTTTTTTAGCCGAAACTTGCCAGTGGCTACAAAAGAGCAAATCTGTTCAGTTTTGCGTGTTACTAACCCGCTTGATACAGGCCGATATCTAGGTATACCCTCTCTTATTGGGAAAAGCAAGCATGTTGTATTTGCTTTCCTACGAGACCTAGTGTGGCGAAAGTTACAAGGTTGGCATACACGCAGTTTGTCTCAAGCCAGTAGGGAAGTATTGATCAAGTCGGTGGCACAAGCGATACCGACATTCTGTATGACTACTTTTCTACTCTCGGTTACTTTGTGCCAAGAGCTTCAAAAAATGATGAATTAGTTTTGGTGGGGTATGAAAGCGGATGGGAGCCGTCGCATTACCTGGACTTGCTGGGACGAATTATGTAAGTCTAAACTATATGGTGGTATGGGCTTTCACAATCTCTGTTCTTTCAATCGTGCAATGCTTGCCAAAATTGGATGACAATTGGTTTCTTCCCCAGATACTATTGTGAGCAAGCTCCTCAAGGCCAAATATTTTCGAAATGGGAATTTTTTATCTGCCAAACTAGGGCACAATCCAAGCTTTACATGGAGGAGTATCTGGTCTGCCAAAGGTATTCTTTTGTGTGGCTGTCGTTGGAGGATCGGGACTGGCGGTAACATACACCTGTGGTATGACCCATGGTTGTTAGATGATAACAACTTCTGTTTGGAAACTCCAGTCATCGCCGGATTAGAAGACTTGAAAATCTCGGATCTATTTATGCCACATTCTAGAGAATGGGATGTGGAACTATTGGAAGAATTATTTTGTGCTCGAGATGCCACTGAGATTGCTTGGATTCCTCTCTCTAACCAGATTGTTCATGATCAAATTATTTGGCACTATCCAAAGCAAAAAGTTTATACGGTCAAATCTGGTTATCATGTTGCCATGAAAATTTCTCAAACGCAACATACAACCGCGGGCTCAAGCCACAACATACACTTTTTGTGTATAGTGTAACGACACTACTGAAGATGCTTTGCATGTATTTGCTAAGTGTCCATTTGTTGTGGCTCACATTGCTTGTTTGGGATTGAATGTAACAGCTGAGGAAGCAGATAGATTCCAAGACCTCTTTTTTACTTTTGCTTTGTCTGCTTCCAGAATAAACATTTGAGCTTCTGGAAATTGCGGTCCGGTGTTGCTGGCAACAAAGGAACAATAAACTGTGGAATAATAGTGTTGTTCCTCCGAGACTGACAACGCAGCAAGGTATGGATTTTGTGATTGCTTGGAGAGCAGCTCATGAGCAGAAGTTTTCTCATATGAATATGATGAAGTCTACACAGGCCACGTTACACTGGGGGAAACCTGCTCATGGATGGCTGAAGTGTAACCTTGACGCTGCACTTTTTTCAGATAGTGCACAGATGGGATTGTGACTATGTATCTGAGATCATGCAGGAACCATGGTAAAGAGTATGACTAGACTTTATACTTTTCGATGTAGTGCTCAAAAAGCTAAGTGTATTTGTCTCCGAGAAGCTTTGCAGTGGGTTCTTGATCTGAATTATTCCAAAGTAATTTTTGAGACTGATGCTAAATCCACTGTTGATGCTCTTTATGGTAACAAGGTAAATGAGTCTAAGTTGGGTTTACTGCTTCAAGAATGCCGAGCTCTAGTCAGATTAGGCCAAGAGTTTTCTATTCAATTTGTAAAAAGACAAGCTAATGAGGTTGCTCATTCACTAGCTAGAACATCCATCTTGTATCCTAACCCTTGCCTTTAGAACAATCCTCCTCCATTTATTGAGGATTTGTTAAAAACTGATGTATCCTCCCTTTAATTAATAAGATCAGCTTTGCTTAAAAAAATAAAATAAAATTACCTTCGCAATGCTAGGTCGATTTAACAAAAGTGGTCGTTAAACAATTAAATTTAAGGATAAAATTGTTAAAAATAAATTTTTGAGGACTTATTTGATCGTACAACAAAATTTTCCTTGTTTTTTATTGAAGAAATTAAATTAAAAAAAAAAAACAAAAACAAAGAAACCTCCATTAAAAAAACAGCCAATAAGCAGCTACCTCTCTCTCTCTATTGATCTCTTTTCCATTACAGCGCCTCGGAGCCTCTGCCAAGACGACGACGGCGAGGCCTCTTCGTCACCAATAACACACTCAGACCCTGACAGCTACTTGCAGCGATATAGAAACGAAGATCTAATCTTACTTCTCTCTCTCTCTCTCTCTCTCTCTCTCTCTCCGACGTTAACAGGTAACAGAAGATTTCTCAAATCTCTCCATCAACCCCAATCGAACCGAACCAAACCAAACCGAACCTAAACCAAGGCGCATTTCGTGCTTTTTCAAATATGGATTTATTTCCGGGAAAATTCGGAAAAGAAAACCCCAATTTTTGGAAGCCACACACAGCAGAAGTGACGCTGTAGACTCCCTTTCGTTAAATTATAATAATTGTTTTTGGCTGTCGTTCTGTTGCGCTGTCACTTTAGCATATCTCGCTCTCCTTCACCAAACATCAACAGCACTGACAACACTCATCTTGCTTTTGCTTTCAGTGTAAAAGATCTCTCCGCACCATTCTCCAATTCGTTTTTTAGATCTTAATTTAATGACGCTTTGTTATCTTGTGAATGTGTGTTGCAGTGCTCTTTTTTGAGCGGACTTGAGAGAGTTTCTTTCGCGTTTATGTGGTCCGGGTGTAGTTAGTTCGATTTTTGGTTGGTTGCTGTTTGGAGGAATGGCTGATGCTGCGGGGTTATTGGAGGCGGCGGGGACTAGATTTAATTCCTTGGAGTTGATTGGGAGAGGATCCTTCGGCGATGTTTATAAAGCGTGAGTGAATTTGTCTTGTGATTTGTTTTTTGATTGATTGATCAGATGCTATGTTAGTCCTTGTGAAATTAGTGAACTGAGCTGTGATTGTATTTTAATGATTGGCGAGTATATTTTTTTCTAGAATTTGTATAATGCATGTGTTGGAAGTTTACTCTAACAGTTTTGTAAATTGATTTTTTGTTTTGCGAAATTCGTTAATTTTGTTGTTTAATGCTTGCAGCCCAATTTTGATATTATGTGGTGTTGTAAGTATGGTTAATGACTGCAAAATGTTGGTGTTTAGAGACTTAAAGTTTTATGATTTCTGTGAGAATATTATTTGCACAATAAACTAGCGGCCCTCTGATGCTTTTTTGATTTGCAGGTTTGATAAGGAGCTGAACAAAGAAGTTGCCATCAAAGTCATTGATTTGGAAGAATCGTAAGTTCTTATTTGCTGATGCCCGACTGAATGATTTGTTACAATATCTAGATGATTACTTTGGATGTTATGTAGATTCCTATTTCTTGCCTCACATTGTTGTCATCACAAGCAAAGTTGTGTGGATGTATAGGAACTAGAATTGACTTGAAAATGGCCTTTTGTACTTCTTAATTTTTGCTTAATTACACTTTTTCTGTAGTTTTACCAAGTCATGTTAAAATAATGGATTTTAGCCACTTTCTTACAATGTAAGAAAATGCCCATGGCATCATATAAACAAAAGGAATTTGTATTATCTTGCATCTTTAAATGAGAGACATCAATAGTAGGTCCCTTTAGCATGAATGGGAACCTTTTTGACGCCTATAATACTACCTCTTTTGCTTGGATAATCTATTAGATAAGAGCTTTTGGAAATGTACAAACCATAGGCACTGATCTTTTAAAGAAATATCTTTCACACCTTAGTTGATTGATATTTCATATGAATGATAGTACTAAGGTAGATTTCCTTATAACTGCATTTGAAGAATTTTAAAAACTTGAGAGTGGACCGACCTTAACATTACTCTGAAACTTCTTGAAAAGACATTGCGAAAACAACAAACCTAGGTGTATTCCTCCCATCATACTGGAAAGGTCATTGATGGCATATTCCTTATCTTCTTGACAAGATATTTTTCTCCATTTGAAATTTTATTCTGAAATAGTGCTTTAGGTCATACATTTTGTGAGGATTACCAAATACATTTCTAAACAAAATTCTTTTCCTTCTGAATACTGGTCATCCAGAAAAGGTTCTATCCTTATTCTTTACACATTTAATCTTTTGCATGAAATTAACCTCTTTCAATAAAAGTTCTTAAAATGCTCTCCTTGTGAATAAAACTATTGCTTATGCATATTTGATCATGTAACTCCTGTAAAATTGTCCTTTGTTAATCTCATGTTGCCAAAAGAATTGTGCATTCCACTTTTTCAACTTCTTAAGAAATCTTCCAAAAATTCTTCTGAAACCTTCAATGCATCTGCTGAATGCTCTTGCAAAAATTCTTGCATGAAAATCGATAGATGGGAAGAAGTGTGTCTTATGCTGTGAATATGGGTTACACATTTTAATGTCTCGCTTCATCTTAACATTAATAATATATGAACTCTCTTCTATATATTTAGTTGCGTTGCTGCTTGGTAATTTATGAGTGGACAAATTAAAAGTTTGTTCAAAACAAAGCAAGTGTTTTGTTTTGCTCCATAATAGTGTCTTTCTATAAGATATTAGAGCATATATAACATACTCGTCTCACCAATCAGTTTTATTCTTATGTGATATTTATAAAATTGGTTTTGGTTTTCATATTTGCAGTGAAGATGAAATTGAGGACATTCAAAAGGTATTACCTTTTGATTTTTGTTTATTTAGTTTATTGTATGAGGAACTATGAAGTTCTTGAAGACTGCTAACGTTACTTCCTTTTTTTTTTCAGGAAATTTCTGTTTTGCAACAATGCCGCTCTCCATATATAACAGAGTATTATGGTTCATACCTACATCAGACTAAACTATGGATAATAATGGAGTATATGGCTGGTGGCTCTGTTGCTGACCTAGTAGGTTACTTCTTTTGTTTGTTTTAGAAGAAACTGAAGTGTGTTTTTGGCTTTTGTCTTTTTGTTTCTGTCATAGAGCGGCAATTGTCTGCATGTTGTCTCTGTTGTTCATAACTATATGTATTTGCGGAATGATTAGGTTAACCTATTTTCGGTGGTAATGTGCTTGCATTCATTTGGACAAATGTGTATTCAGCTTTATAGTTCAAGGCAAAACTATTTCCTATATGACAACCATTTATGAGAAGTCTCATAGAGAATCATTCTGGCAGCTTCAATCAGGTCCTCCACTGGATGAAATGTCAATTGCGTGTATTTTACGCGACTTGCTGCACGCGATTGAATATTTGCATACTGAAGGAAAAATTCACAGAGATATTAAAGGTTATCATTTTTCTACCGAGTTACTAGTATATGTTATGTTTTTAGTATCAGGAAATTTTCTCATTGAACAAGCTAATGTAAGTTGTGTGACTTAAAGAGTTCTTTTTTTTTGTCTTTTTAAAAGTTTGAATTTAGGCTCCTTGTTATTGTTTAATTTATTTTCTTGTAATAATGACGTCCTTTATG
>CAODLS012359404.1:0-11398 GCA_948243855.1 Flueggea neowawraea | reverse complement strand
AAGTGTTGTAAACTGTTTCCCTCCACCCGGAAGTGAGGAGATAGTTGATTGAACTCTCTAGTGAATCTAGAGAAGTGGATGTAGGTCAAGAGGACCGAACCACTATAAACATTATACTTTGTTTGCTCTCTCCTTACTCTATTTACTTTCCTTTATATTTGTGAATTTGTGGTTTTATTGCTTCCGCATTTAAGTTTGAGTTTGGTTTGAAAAGAACTTTGTTATTTGTTTTTGTTTGCAAATGTGTTGAATAAAGTTTTAAAATCTCTAAACCCATCCCCCTTTCTTTTCTCTTGGAGTGTCATTTTTGGCACAAACACTGGTGATATGTGATACATTCAATATCAATGGGGCATTGAATGATGCAATACAGTTGAGATTGTTTCCATTCTCATTGAGAGGAAGAGCTAAGCAATGGCTAAATTCTTTGCCTAGGGATTCGATCATTACCTGGAATCAGATGTCAAAAAAAATTTCACTGAAATATTTCCTACCTGCCAAGACTACTAAACTCAAGGATGATATCTCATCATATGCACAAATTGAGCCAGAATCTCTTTATGATACATGGGAAAGGTGTAAGGAGTTGTTGAAAAGATGTCCACATCATGGTTTGGCAACATGATTACAAGTTCAGACGTTCTACAATGGTTTGAACCAAAGAACTAGGCAAATGATTGACGTTGTAGCTGAAGGAACTTTGAACAATAAGACAGCAGAAGCGGCTCAGGATCTTATTAAGGAAATGGTTATGAATAACTTTCAATGGCACACCACTCATTCTAAGCTAAGTAAACTAGCCAAGGTATATGATGTAGATAGAGTGACAGCTTTGGCAATACAAATGGAAGCTTTAAGTAAAATGATTGAGGGGCTCTCCATGGCCCAACAACAACCACCTCAAGTTACATGTTGTGAAATGTGTAGAGGACACATAAGCCAATAATGCAACGAGGTTGTGAATTATATAGGTAATGCACATAGCTCTTAAAACTACCCATATAACAATATTTACAATCCTGGATGGAGAATCCACCCAAACTTCTCTTGGGGTGGTCAAAGGTAACAAGACAAAACCATCCATCGGGATTTTAACAACAGCAACCAGCTCCAGAGAAGAAGCCTAGTCTTGAAGAGCTCATGGCCAAGTTCTTCAAGCATCGAAGATCTGTTTCACAAAGCTAGAGACAACAAATGAATCAAGAGTCCTTCATTCAGAATCAAGAGGCATCCATCCGTAACTTGGAGAATAAAGTTGGGCAGATAGCCAAACTACTATCCGAAAGGCAACCAGGCTCGTTACTGAGCAATACTGAAACAAATCCTAAAGAATAGGTTCATGTTATTTTTTGTAGTGGGGGTGATCATTGCACGAAAGAAGAAGAGGCTCTAGAGAAGAGTGAAACAAAGAAAGCAGAGGAAGTGGAACCAAAACAAGTACTCCATTAGTACAAGCCTAAAATCTCATATCTTGCTGATGTTTGTTGAAGAGATCAAGTGAATGCATTTCCTTTTAGAAATGGAAAGAAGCAAAGTGAAGTAGAAAAGCAACCGAAAAAAGAGAAAGCCACAAAAGAAAAGGAAGTGACATGAGCAACCACAACCAGTCATGGAGTTCAAGCCTAGAAATACATATCTTATTGTACAGCTTTAACCGCCACCCACCAACCGTGAAGAGGAGTTCCCTACAATTATGAAGAGCGAGTTACCTACAAAACTAAAAGACCCAGAGAGTTTTTCTATCCCTCTTATATTGGTAGTTTGCATGTTGATAAAGCACTGGCAGATTTAAGAGCTAGTGTCAATGTCATGTGTTTTGACCTGTTTGAGAAATTGGGATTAGAAGAACCCACACCAACTAGGGTGCCAGTGCAATTAGCTGATAAATCTATTGTGCATTCTAAAGGTATGATAGAGAACATTCTGGTTAGGTTGATGACTTGACATTTCCTGTCGATTTTCTAGTTCTTGACATGAAATCTAGTGTTGAAACTCCTTTGATTCCAAGTCGACCGTTTTTAGCTACTACTATGTCTATAATTGATGTTCCTGATAAGATTTTAACTCTTGGGGTTGAAGGTAAACATGTTCAAATTAAGGACTAAAAAATCTAACACCCTGCTAATCATGAATCATATACATTATTTGATGTAGACCATGTTGTTTCATCTGCTGTGGTGTTGGAATTACAAGGAAGGAAGCCAAAAGATGAACTCCCAGATCAATAGATCGTGACACGAGCCAAGAAAAAGGCTACAAAAGCTAAAAAGAACAAGAAGGCAAAAGGAGGAACTATACCATCGAGTGTGGAAACAAAATGTCCATTATTGTGTCATTTTGTGTGGCAAATCAAGGACACGATGAATCGATGTTGCAAGCCAATGTGTGAGGCTAGAAGGATTGTGTCTCACCCCGTACGTGAACCGCCATGAACTCCATGCATCAACGTCAAGCTAATGATGTTAAACAAGAACTTCTTGGAAGGCAAACCAAGCGTCCTATAAATTTTTCATTTCTTGAATGGTTTCTTTTATGATTTTTTTCTTTTTAGTGTGTTTCGTATTTTCACCTGTGATTGTCTATTGTCTAACCATTTTTGCAGGTTTGTGATTCTCAAGTGTTTGTATGTTTGTATATTTTCAGTTGGAAAAGTTGATTTTATGTTTAGATATGCATTTATTGATCGAAACCTTATACTAGCAATACATGTACGAAACACATCTTTTGTATTTGTTGCTCTAGTTGTTCAAGAATACACCTTTCATGCTGTGCTATTTTCTCTCACATATTAAAACTCTATATTACGGGTAGTTCTACAATGAAGACTATTAAAATAAGTCTTCAATGAAAACTCTTTTAGTAAATTAAGAAACTATGACTCAAATTAAGTAACTCTAGCAATAATTAAGTAACAGTTATTGTTACTTAATTTACCACAAAATTAAGTAACAAATAACCAAATTAAATAACGATATCCAAAATTAAATAACTTTTAGAACTACAATTAAATAATTACCTTCTAAAATTAAATAACTGATTTTAAAATTAAGTAATTTGAATCCTCAATAAGAACTCTTTTTAAAAATTCTCATTGTAATACCACCTTCCATTGCATGCATAAATACTCCACATGAAAATGAATAGTCAGCGCACAACCATCTCTTCCAAAATGACGTGATCTTTCTATTTCCATATTTCTCCACTGCAAGTCCATTTTGCGTGCGCAAGTTTGGCACGTAAACATTATCTACGTAAGCACACCAAGGAGAACCCAATCCTTTTCTTCTCCATTTGACCTGTGTAGAGACTTTTACATGCATTACAATGCCTTGAAAGCGAAATACTTGCCTACTTAGCTAAAACATGTTCTCACTCATGCATCAAAAAGTAAATGAGTGACATGTAGGAAAGTTTTTCCACCATTTGAGCATGTCTCCACTCATGATCCTACTCATTCATTTATATGGTGCATGAGTAGGTACATACTCCAATCGTAAGAAAGTATTTTCCACCTTGGAAAAATTCATCTTATTTTTTTATTCTGAGACTAAGGCTTCTTCAATCGCAAATGGTGTTTCTGCAGCTTATGGATATCCAAACCAATCCTTATTCTCGTGGACGTAATCCAGCTACCATCAAAGTTTTTCGGATCGTTTTCCTAGTAGGTAGGCAGACCACTGCCAATATCACAACTGACCATTATAGACATGAATCCTGCAGGAAGATTATGATCCTACACCCAAATATACCTTTCTCGAATTCTCTTTAACTTCCTGCTGAAGCAAAACTTGGCCATTAAACGTCATCCCCAAGAACCCTTTTGAAATCCCTCTCATGATAGAAATGAAATAGATATATGGAAGAACCCAAGTTGTTAAAGAGTAATACCTTTGACCAGCCTCCAGTTCAGAATCAACATTTGTTGCATGGCTTGGATATTAACAGTGCTACTTCCAGGAAACTGACCCACCACACACCATTTTGTAATCCTCAGCCTGTCCTATCCCCTCCTTATTCTAGTTGAGGTTTACAAACCACTCTTCCTCCACATTGAATCGCCATAAAAGACAAAACAAACTAAACGACAAGGAAAGATGTAATTAATTAGAAAAGGGACGAGAAGAAACAACCAAGGAAAGTTATTTGGTGCCAATAATAAGGAAAGATTCTGTTATAGCAGAAAGAACAATGAATAATAGAAACATGAATAAAAAAAAATACAACACTTGACCTCTCTTTCTGGTGAAACTCATTGGCTTGCCTATAATAATATACAATCAGAGGCAACTTTGCACAGAGAGCCCTAAAAACTGGGTTCGCTTCAAATTCATGTTGAACCCAGTGTTCTAAGTGATAACAAAAAGAGGGGAAAACAGTAGTTCATATTGCTACAACACCTCGAGCTTACAAATAATGCATGAGCCTAAAACCCCAGTATCGGCCAAGTGAAGAAAGTTAGTAGACACTGCCCCTATCTGTAAGCTTGGAAATCAAGCCCTAAGCCAACTACAAGTATGCATACAATGACCAAGCTAATGAAAAAAATGAGTCAGCTTCTGCGGACCAATAAGTCATGCTATGCAATAATGATCTAGACAGATTCCGCACCATATCCGTCATGACCATCTCCATTCTCTTTACTCAACCTCGATTTTGGAGAAGAAATTTTGCGAGGAGATGTTTTTCCTGTTTGTGACTTCAAAGAACATAAATTTAGGTAAGTATAGACAGACATACCAGCAATTGCAGTAAATGCACCAAATATACTGGTTGCCCCTGGATTTGAACCAAAGAGATAGTAATTTCCAAGAAGTACTACACATGTCTTGAATTGACCAAGAACCACGTGTGAAATGGCAGATGTTGCCCTGGAAGTTGAAAGAAAAAAGACAGTTAAAAAGAAGTAAAAATAAAGCAACCATCTTGATACCAACAATAGATTTTCAATTTGCTTTTATGCTTTTATATACATCATGCCATATTAAGATAAAGAAAACAAAATGGAAAGAGATAAAAGAATAAAGGAAAAGTAGAGCAATATTGACTTAAGATAGATCATTTGACAACAAAGTGACAAACTGATAATGCAGACAACAATAAACAGTTATTGGAAGTATCATGATATCCTTCCTCCAAAATGTGTTTAGCATGTAGGCCAGAATCAAATCCATATCCAAAATCAGTGAAAATAGTGCCTCAACTACTATGAAAATAATGAGCTTATTGTGTGAGATTGTCCAAATTTGACTCTGGTATATATTCATATTTACTTTTTGTTTTTGAAGAATACTTATTTCTTTAGGTTGTCCAGATATTGTACTTTATCATCATTTAAAGGATTAGTTAAAGATGACAAGCAGGCAACATGACAGTGTGCCACTGAATCTACAGCAGCACTAAATGATCTTTTTACCATAAAATTGTCCAACTAAAACTTCAAGGCTGTAAGTTTACAAAAGTGGTCTTTTTACGTATTTGTTTTTTCCAAGTTTATTTAGAATTTGAAACAGCTTTATCCATGCAATGTTTAGTAAAAAAATTACATTATTTTACATATTACCATTCCCATTTTCAGTTTATGCTTTTGCAATCCAAGTAAATTGAAATAACTTTATCCATGTAGATTGTAGAGGACATTTACAAGAGACATAGGAAACAAGTCATATGACATCACAAAATTTGAAGTGATCACGTGTAAGACTCAAGAAAAGTATTTGTCAACTTGTACCAGAAATGCAAGGTCAATGGATCATGCAAGTGGTTCTTAGTACAACTGAAATCTAGTCGCAGTGACTCATTTCAATATTAAAGACAGTATTATTATACTCGTTCAGGGAAAATAATTTTTACACTCCTATTTGTTTATTTCATGATTGAAATATAAACTTCAACGATGACCTACAACAATGGTGTCATAAGTTTGTTTCAAGCAGACAAGTTGGTTTAAAAAGTGACATCCATTGCTCACACAACATTAATCCATAGAAAAATGCTTAGTGGCAGGAAAAAAATACATGTTAAACTTAAATAGACAAATGCAAAGAGAAATCTTGTTCACATTCAAATCTACCTTAATCATACAACTATCTGAAGATTTGAGACTGCATAAAGGAGACACGGATGAACTGAAAATTTACTTATGATTTTTTTTCATTTAATTCTGAATGAAAGTGGTTCTGAATGTTCTGATTATTATTCATTAAAGGAAAGGAACGAAAGAAAATTACTACAATCATTCATAAACACAATGATTATAATTTATCTACCCATTCTCTATCACTTTATTATTTCTAGTTTAAAGGAACCTGACAAAGATCAGAAGCAAAGTAATAATATTTCTATCTCAAGCAACAAGAATATGTTCATCCTTCAAAATTTAGTTTCATGATTGAAATATAAACTTCCATGATGACCTCCAACAATGGTGTCATAAGTTTGTTTCAAGCAGACAAGTTGGTTTAAAAAGTGACACCCATTGCTCACACAACATTAATCCATGGACAAATGCTCAGTGGCAGGAAAAAAAATACATGATAAACTTACATAGACAAATGCAAAGAGAAATGTTGTTCACATTCAAATCTATCATATAACTATCTGCAGATTTGAGACTGCATAAAGGAGACACGGATGAACTGAAAATATACTTTTGATTTTTTTTCATTTAATTCTGAGTGAAAGTGGTTCTGAATGTTCTGATTATTATTCATTAAAGGAAAGGAACACAATGATTATAATTTATCTATCCATTCTCTATCACTTTATTATTTCTAGTTTAAAGGAACCTGACAAAGATCAGAAGCAAAGTAATAATATTTCTAACTCAAGCAACAAGCATATGTTCATCCTTCAAAATTTAGTTCCCCCCCCCCTCCCCCTTCGCTCTCTAACAGTGCGTTTTTATCTCGAGTTCAAGCAGAAGAAATCAATAATATGCTCCATGCCAAAGTTTATCATTTTCAATAGCTTGTATTATAAAAAACAGATTAAGCTCGCTGCAGGAAGTAAATACTGTTGAAATATGCTATATTTGCTGCTAAAAATCAACATTAGAGATGTCTAAGATTTGATAAATCAAGTTTGATCGATTAAGGAAGAAATTCAGAATTTGCTGCATCAAATCCAAGGAGTGTTGGTGATATGCCTTTGTGCAGCAAAATTTGTTGAAGAATTCAAACAAGTTTGAAATAGAAGACCAAGTCATCAAGAAGATTTTTTAGATGATATTTCCAGATTTTCAGTTTATATTTTTGACTATATCTCCCATTTTTTTATGCGTTTTAGTTATTAACTTTATGTATAAATATGTAATTCATCAATCAATAAGTGTATGTTCTTCCACTCTCCTCCTCCTCCATAGAATTAACAACAAATACAAAGCAGATACTAAGACTTGCAAAGCTTGTTCCAATATTAAAAAAGAGAAATGAGACAAACAAGGAATGTCTATAAAGATAATGACAAATGTCCACTAACCCAAGTGCCAATGCGCCTGACCATTGAAGGAGAAAGCCCAGAATAGCAGAAATAACAATCAACAGTATGTTAGTGGCATTCCATTGATAGGAAAAAATGCCTCGGGGATCCAAGAAAGGGACCAAAGCAGCCAGGAAAAACAAAGTAATCGGTGTTGTCTTCCACATTAACCTATTCATTAGGTACACAACTAAGTAAAGAGTAATATTTGGTGTTGTCATAAAGGGCAAAAATAATGAAACATGGAATGAGAGGAAGAAAACTAGATAAAGCATATAACATACGCCAACGCTGTCCAGTTCTCCCTCTGTTGCAACATGGACCAAAGAATTTTATTAACAGCACTAGGAATTATCCATGCCAATGCTACACAAGCACCAAAGAGGCTAAACTGCAAATCAGTAACTGTAGCCACAGCAACACCAATGGACACAATTGTAAGGGCAACCACCTGAAAGATTTTGTAGCAAATATCACAAAGTATAATACTGTCAACCAAATGTATGCATGCATGCCTATGTGAGTGTGCGAGTGTGCATTGTGGGGGTTTCGCTCTGTGTGCGTTTAATGTGAAGGACTTTTCAGAATCCTAAATATAGACATCGTATGAAAGAAAAATCCAAGAAAAAAAAAGAAAAACAGAGATAATTAAGTAATTTGGAGACAAGAATAAATGATAGAGATGAGGTTCCTAAGCATTACTCAGGTAAGTTCAGGCTGACACAGGAACAACAAACGGGGAAAAGATGAGAAGAGTGAACAATCACAGGGCTACATCCTACTTTTTTTTTATCAAGGCTACATCCTGCATTATTATACAAAAGGGGAGAAGAAGCATCTCAAGAAATACTAAGCTAAATAAGCAACTGATTAATGTTGCACATGTAATCAGAGGCGGAGCTATGTGGAGACAAGCCCCTGCTTTGTCCAGTCCGTAAGTTTGTCATATGTTCTTTTTAAGTCCTTCCAATTTTAAAATTAGTTAAATTAGTCCTTATAACTTAATTTTACTAGTTGAATTAAATAAAAATCAATATAAAACCACAATTAGGAACACCAAATTTAATAAAATTCAATTGGTTTATATTAACACTAACTAATTTTAAATTGATTTATGTCTAAAATCCATTATTTCTAGTGCTTCGGAACCAAATTTTTGTCATTCATTCATCATCAGCACCTGTTTGATATAAATCTTGGCTCTGCCACTACATGTGATGGTTTAGCTGCATAGGTTATGGTTTAATTTCTCCCTTGTAACATGATTGGCAAGATTTCCTCACAATTCTAATGGGATAGGATTGTTGAATTCAGTAATCTTGCTGTTTATTTATGTTTTTGAATTGTATCCATTACTCATCGAACAAGAAAACAAATATTGTTCATGGTGTGAGAATGAACCTTAACTGATCCTTCTCTGTTTGACTTGTTTCCCTCGACTTCTTGTCATCCAGAAACAGAGACACCCAATCCTTGGAGCACATCAATGCTTATACTTACTTTTCTAATCCTAAATTTTATCTTCAATTTAAGCTTATTCTATATAATCTTTCGAAATAGTTTTTAACAGTTGTTCATTAGAGTTGAATTGATCATAAATTCATGAATAATACATATTAATTATACAGAACATGTTCACAGTACTCAGAGAGGAATTTTTTAAGAAGAATCCAGCATTGTCTCAAGCCAATAATTTAGTAGTTATAACCAAATCTTTAATCAAGCAAAAAAAGCATTTGACTTGGCTCCATATAAAATTGTGTTTTTCTGCAGAATAGCATCAAGTCCAATTATCATGGGACACAGGAGAAAAGAATGCGATGATTATTTAACTTAAAAGGGAGTATTTAAGGAGCTGCTGAAATGATTTAGATTGATGATATTTTGACGAGTGTCACCCATAACACAAAAGTACAAAACAAAAAACTAGAAAACAAAACAAAGGCTTTTCTTTTGAAGATGTGTGCAAATATACAAAGGAATCAAAGGTGTTGAAAGAGAGAGAAACTGTAGAAGGAGAAAGTTTCAGGTTAGCTAAGAGTTATCCAATAAAAATTGAGAGAATATCATAGAGTAGAACATTGCAGTCAGCTCAGTGACATTATGCTAGTTTCCATGCACAACATTTCTATGAAGAAAAATAAACAATTCTTAAATCTAGATTAAAAAAAATGAGAAAGCATATTTTCTTTCTAAGATGCCCATCTCATGCCCTACAAGGTAATGATTCCTAAGGTATTTCAAAAATTAAAGGTGAGTAGGAGATACAGCTACTTATGTCACAACCAACCAAAGAACAGGTAGTTTTTCATTTACCATTTCATAAATCAAAATATACATAGATTTCAAAATATATTTTCTTTTAGAAAGTTACAGAGGAAAATTTTCAATAGGATGATATAAATTGAACTATTTCAACAATTAGCAATGAACCAAATATTTGTTTGATTATAATGACTCTACCACAATCATTGGTCAATAAGATTAACTATTAGATAACCATTAGTCTCACAAAACATATCAAGAAATAATATGAATTGGACTTCCATTTCCAAAGTTAAGAAGACCTAAACATAAATTCATAAGAAGATCACCAAAATAGTTGAAGTGTTAAAGTGATATTCATATCCAAACAAAGTATGTTATAGTACTTGCCACAACAAATGTATCACTTAGATAACGCACATTTCTTGCATGGATATCATATTCCACTAACTCAATTATATATGAAAAGTATACATGCAGCTTTTAAAGTTTGATTCAGAGAATTTCAAAGAAAACCTCAAAATCTATGCATAAGGGAACCCGTTAACTTTGTGACTAGGTCCGACAAATTTGAAAGACATCCGCCGCTACCCATTTTCGCATATGTGAAAGAGTGTCAATGGTATGACAAAAAACAGTGGGGGGTGGGTGGGAAGGAGATGACCAACTAAACTACACAAAAAAGCTGTCAGCACATCCAATTGTTTGATCCTGAGTATTGGAGTAAATGGACAGGAGGTAAAGATATTTAAATATCAAACTCACAAATTTACACCTAAGATTATTCCAAAAGCAAATATAGTCAAATGAACTTATAAAAAAATCCTCAAATTAAAATTGTTTTTCTCAGTTTTTGCTTCCTTTCTATGTCTCCATTCTCTATGTGAGAAATTATATTTTATGAAAGGTGGAAAACTAGAATTTGGAGATTCAAATTATACATTATGGAACAACAAATTATTTATTCACTCTATGAATGGGTAAAACTACAATATTATTCATGCAGGGATATGTTTTCCTTACTAAAATTAATGCAATAATGTGAATAGCAAAACTATAGCATAATGCCTCCTTGTTTAAAAAACTATATAGGAGAAAATAAATAAATTTTTGTGTTTTTTAGAAAAAGGGACACAAGGTCCAAATGCCACATTGCTTGTATGCAACAAGCAGAACAGTTGTTAAACTAAGATCACAGGCTTCAAATATTAGTAGTACCAGTATGCATGAAAATAATTGGACAAAATGGTCCATGGAAAACACTTCAAATCTTTGGCAATCTTAATGCATGTCAAACAAAAAGGGACATATTTATGACCTAACTAGCCTTTTGTGTAAGTGTATTGCACGTTATTTGAGTCTCATAAAAATAACGAAAAAAATAAAATTATGTGATAAAAAACTTAATAGAATATGCTTAATTTTTTTGATAAGTAGAATATGTTTTTTATGTATGAAATGAAATATTACTACAATAAATATCCACAGTATAAGAGATTTACTACATAGAGATCTCTATAAGAACACTAACTACTGGTGGACCATATAGAACTGTAAATAAGCAGAACTACTCGCAAGCTACTTGGCTCGTTAATAAACGAGCCGAACCTGAACAAAATTTTAAGCTCGAATCAATAAACGAGCCGAGCTTGAACAC
>CAODLS012358978.1:0-10536 GCA_948243855.1 Flueggea neowawraea | reverse complement strand
ATTTTTTTAATAATTTTTAAACAAATTAATTATTCTATTAGTAATTACATCACATAGTAGTTTGAGAATATTTTGGGACTGATTTGTAATTTTTTGAGATTTTGGGGACTAAATGGTAATTTTAAAAAATTGAGGGACCAAACTATAATTTTACATCGATGTTCGATTTTGAGAGATAAGTTTAAATATTCGATCGAAATAGATTTTTGAGCGACATATGGGATTTTGGTTTCTGTATTTGCATCTGCATATCACATGTTTTATATCACCACAGTTTGGTAATAAAATTTGTTTTAGTTCAGTTTGGTATCTGAGGTAGCCAGCCATCCACGGGTATATGTTTCTGGTCTAAGATTTGGATTATTAGTTCGGCGTCCAGATGAGTGCGACGACAGTTTCAGACATATAGGTTGTGTCTTTTAAAATTATATATGTTTTTGTTGTGTTCTGACCTCTGCATGGAATCCGAAATAATTAATGGTTTGGTAATAATAAAATTTAACGTACGTGGAATCTTTGTTGTGGAAACCTATTTGGGGAAATAAACATATGTTTCTGTAATAAATGTTCTGTTCTGAAATAAATATATTATCGGTAATAAGTATTATGTTCTGAAGTAAATAAGGGTATAGTAAACATTTTGTCTGAAATAAGTACATCCTGATATAATGACTCCATACAGTAATCTTCGATATAAATACTTTGTTTAGTAATTTGAAATATTTTCTGTAATAAATATTTTGTCTGAAAGTTTGGTATAATTTTTGTAAATAATATGTATGTTTTGCATGCTGCTTATTTGAGTATTTTAAATAAACGTATAAAAATATTTTTCTAAAATATTTTGATATGGGACACTTATGCTACGAGATAAGCATAGCCTTTGGTATATCAATACTTATTCAGTTGCCTATGTGGCTATTTTCACTTACGTGGTTATATTTTGTGCCTAAGTGGCTATATCTAGTGCCTATGTGGCCAATCCGTGCCTAAGTGGCTGCTATAGAGTCTGGGTGACTCCACTTGTCAGATTTTGGTTCCATTAAATTTTTAATATTATTCTTTGTAAATAGTTTTTGGAAAAATAAATATGATTTTTAGCAAATGTTTTGAAAGGAGAATATTATAGCTATTGTATATTTTGGAAACTAAATATTTTGATCCAATTAATTTATTTATTTAATATGTGTGGTTGTATGTTGTTTGCCTTATTTGCAAAGGACTTTGAAATGAATTTCATAATTATTACACTGTATATAGTGTGTATACGTATATACACTTATATCTGCATGTGATATTTTTTAACGGTTTTCAAAACAGTCTATGTGAGTCTCGAATGCAATCAGGAGTGTCATTCCTCACTGACTTTTCTCACCCCCTCCCTTTTAATATTTTTCAGGTGTTGTTGATAGAGGTCATCTAATCTTCCACGCTCAGTGAGGTGTCCTTGTCAGCAGTGAGTGCCCTATTGTTTTGGATTGGAGTTTCTATTATGTTAGATGCTACATAACAAGTTATGGGATATGAATCCGTACCTAATAATATATTAGTTAAAATGTTTTTAATTATATTTACTTATTCCGTATTTTGATAACATGATTATATTTTATTATTATTCGGGAATATTATATCTAAAACTTATTATCGGTTAAACTGTTTTAATATGACTAATAAGCAGGCTAATAATAAGAATTTGGGTAGATGTTCAGTTATCTGAGGCTTGTACGAGATGAATCAGGCATCTGGTTCAGTTCACCTCGTACGTCGGTCATGGTCCGATCTCAAGTCGTTACACTCACACTCTCTCTGTCCGATAACTTATTCTTTAAAGGAAGACTCGTACCTATCGAGCCTTCCTCTCTCGTCTTTTTTGGGTAAGAGCCCAACTTGAAACCCCAATTCTCACTCCTAAAATCTACCACCAAGTTCCAGGTTTTCATGTTTCGGTTCAGGAACCCAAACCCCACCTGAACACTTCTCGGTCGAAAGATGGAAAAACCCAACCTAGACGTTTCTAGGTCCAAAGAAGGAAAGGATGAAGCCATGACTAGGTCCACGAAGGCACCAACAAAGCAACAGAGCGGTAAATTGCCTACGGTCAAGTTTAAAGTTGAGGAGGTTCCAATGTTGTCTTTGTTTACTAGAGAGAACAGTAAAAGCATTAAAATAATGTCATCGTCGTCATTGCCTCAAAAGTTACAGTGGCATAATCATCCTAAACCCAAGATGTTTTGATTTGGAGATAGGGATATCACTTCGATAATTTCTTGTCTGATGATTTCTAAAATGTTCGATGCTTTCTAAAGTTGCAGTGGTTTTTCCTTTTTTGGTTTAGGAGTTTCTTCGAGCAAGTGTTAGGTGTGGTGGACTGGAAGCAACAAGGGTCAAGTGCTCATTGGTGATGGTGAAATGTTTCTAGAATGATTTTGCTTTCAAAATCAGCTTTCACTTCATTCCTCTGCCTTTTGATTACAGTGGTTTTTGCTAAACGTATTGTTTCTGGATTGATTTTTCTTTGTGGGTTGTCACAATTTTGAGCTTCTGGCTTGTGTGGTGGTTATGGTGGAATCAAGTTGGGGTTTTAAGCCATTTAAAAGGAGCAGTCTTTAGATGAAAGGAATGGCAATAGTGGCTTTTTCTTTGTTTTTGTTCTTTGGGTTCTTCGTTGGAATTTTGATTTGGGTTAGTTCAGGATTTGAGTTGATACCCTTGTTAATTTGAGTTTTCTAGTTTGGTTTCTTTACATGGTTGTTCTTGTTTATACGGCCTTGTCTCATTTTCTTATTTTGACATTGTTGTTCTTGTATGTACAGCCTTTGAAGAAATTATAGTAACCATATATCCTCTTAATGCATTTTACAGTTCATCATCTTCTTTTTTACAGAACATCAAATCATAATACTACGTTTTCTGATACTTCTTTAAAGAAATTCATAATTTTTTACTTCAGTGGTTCCCTTTCTTTGTATTTACAGAGAAATTGTGGTATACACTTCAATGGTTCCCATTCTTTTCATTTATAGAGAAGAGGAAAAAGGATGTAAGAACAAAGAAGGATAGGTAGTTGGTGAGCCATACACTCCATCTTCGTCTCTTCCTCGATTAGATCTGAGAACTAAGCAAAACAAGGAAAATTTAAAATAGAATGAGGGGCAATTTTGTCATTAAAATTTCATTTAAAACGAACCACGCGACATATCAGCAATTTACTAACAGATCAAAAACGGACGACTAATAGAATGACTTAAATACAACCGGTTTTAAACCTTAAGGATGTGTATATAACATTTTAAAAATACAAGATCTGGCCTAATAATTAGGGCAAATCTCAGGGACTTAGCAATTAATTTCCCAAATATGAATGACCAAATGGAGGCATGCATATATTAAGGACAAGGCTTTTATTTTGAAATACTTATATTGACAAAGGCTTTTATATACCCAAAACAAACATCCCCATAGTTTAATAGTTGATAGAACGTTTCTATGACACATTTAGAATCTATTTAGATATGACTCTGTAATAACCAAACCAATGCTAATTATTTTATTTTGTTTCTTTTATACTGTCTTGTTTTCATTTTTTTAGCAAGATATTTACGGTAATAATTTAATCATTTATTTAAATTGGTTGTAGATGCCATTAAATTAAATTATGAGCTGAATAAGTTGTATTTATCTGTTGTTAAATAGATTATATGTGTCTTCTCGTATAGGTGGTTAAAAAATTTAAGCATGTAATATCGTATCGTATCATGTAAACTAAAACTTTTATTATCATACTGCATATACAATGAATAAGTCGTGTACATATTTACAATTTTGATGCATTTATTAATTTAATTGTCTATAAAATCTTAAGCATATATCATGTTAACAAATCAAAACAATCCAACACTAAACTTATCAAAAAAAAACACAACACTATTGATACTCAATACATCATTATGCATTGCACAACTGCAAAATTTGTTCTCTCACTCAACAATTCGAAAATAGTAAATCACTACTAACTACCATTTTTTTTATTTTGGCATATTTTTTAATGAAAAAAGATTGATTTTATTGTCCAGTATAGTGTGGAAATTGCTATAATACACTAGAGTGAGGTGAATAGTGTGCGGATGGATTTTGGACTTTTTTGTTTGCATTTTCTATGAAGAAACTTAAGCTATTAATCACAAGTAATTTAAAAAATATTAATCAAAATGGCAATCCAAGAGGAGGTGAATTGGATTGTTTTAGAGTTCTTAAAATTTTTACAAACTTTTTTTTTACTTTAAAACCAACAAAAAAACAATCCACTTCAAACACCCACAAATAAGAGCAAACAATAAGTAACAAATAACTAAATAAAAGAGAGAAGGGAAGAGAGATCAAAGCTGTCGATTTATAGTGGCTCGGTCTTTCTTGATTTACGTCAACTCCTCAAGCACAATGGATGAAAACCTCTTACACACTTTCCACTTAGGTACAAAGAACCCTCACAATCCTCTAGCGTTTACGAGGAACAAAACAAGGAAAACTTCACAAATCTTCCAAGCAATTAAATGCCTTTATAATGAATTCCTAAGGCCAAAAAAAAATCACACACTAACCAAAATGATTGCAAGCAAAGAAGAGCTAGGTAGGTGAATGAAGAAAATGAGCAAAAAATGAGCATTTTTGCTTGTTGTGCGTAAGCATTTTTGCTAGTGTGCACAACCTTCACTTATTACGTTTGACTCGGAAAGCAACAATCTTCACACTAGGCCAACCTACATCCTTGCACGCATAAGTATTTTATCTTGCTTATATAGGATGCCTAGCGTGCATAAGATCAGCTCTTGCGTGCATAAGCAAGACTACTATCAATATCGTAGCTTCTACCCTTCCACACTTGCAGTTTGTGTGCATAATGTGTACATTACGTGCACAAGCCCATCTTTGCATATATAAGATATAACACCCCAAATCTCTAAGGATTATATTTTCCTTTGGCCTTTTGTGTGAATGATAAGAATAATTAAAATTTATTTTGGTGGTGATAAAATGGAAATAAGAAGAAGAGTGGTTGTAGAAATGATGTAAATAAAGCTATGAGCAAGGTAGATTTAGAAAAAGGAGAAAAAGGACAATGGTAAATCTGAAAAAGGAAGAAAAATATTGAAATAAGAGGAGTTTGGGGGTCCTCAACATAAGAGATAGAAGAAGAGAAAAGTAGAGAGTCTTCTAGAGGAAGAGGTTTTAGAGAGAGAGAGAGAGAGGGAAAAGTTAAAATTAACATATCTAGAGCTCCGGTTGTCTCATTTCAAATCCATAAAGTGCGGCATGATACTTATGAGCTCTACTTTCATTTCACTGGAACCAAAACTATCAATCTTCCCAGCATTGGGCTTTCATCCATTCCTGCCTCTTGATTCAAAAGAAGGAACTTGCTCGAGCTGGTAGGTTACCAAAAGCGAGGGAATCCATATCTTTTATGCACCTGAGTCGCCAAATCAAGCTCAACTCCTCACTTTACATTAGCAGAGCCACAGGTCGGGTCTCATGCCCTATATCTTTTAGCTTTATGTTACAGAAAGGAATGCGTCGAGGTGGCGAATGAAAACAAGACAACTACACCTATATCACCCCAAGAAAAGCTACCTGGTCTTGACGATATAGGGATTAGACTGACTTAAACTTGGAGATTTCAAGGAAAATAGGTGGTGATTTGAAGAATGGTGCTCATCAACATATTTATCATTAAGTTCTCTCCAATCAGTAGCATAAGTTGGTGGGTTAAGGTAAGTTAAATGGTTTTGGTATTGGGTTTGCTTGTTGGTTGAGTTAGTGGAAGAATATTTGGATGTCTTGAAAGCTTTGGTAAATGTATGATGTTGTAAGCTAAGATAAAGAATCAATGGTTAAGAATGGTGAATTTCAGTTTCAGGGTTCTTGAGTACATAAAGTGATGATAGTGGAAGAATGGTTGTGAAGTGTTTGTTTAATTTTAGACAACATTAGATTTGTTATATTATTTTAGGGATGTTAGTTGAATTTTTAGCTTTATTCCTCTTTTTGAGTCTTGAATTCTAGAGTCATTCATAGTTAATTGGTATTTTTCTAGTCTCTAGTTGTGTTCTTACGTTTATTTCTTGAATTCCTTCGTTTAGGAGTTGATTTAGTGCTTTATCAAGATGTTGGTGATAATTATGCAAATTGACTCGTGCTAATAGCATAACTTTTGCCCATGTGAGTGGATGAATATGCAACTTAGGCTTCGACAAAGTATATATATGTATGTACTGTTTTCTAGAAAATGCATGAGTTTTGAAAATGCTTATTTTCTTATAAACAGGGTGCAACATAGGTTATCTTCAGTGTGTGTGATTAATAGCATGCATAAATTGATTTCCATCATTGCATCCATGCATAACAGACACGAGATATATCAATATAAATGAGATATATGCCATAAATGAGAATAATGAGCTTATAGATTGAGTAATCAGTTGTTGATATCATACACCTGTAAACAGCTAAAACCAATTATAAGAATATCAGAGAAATCAGCTAAAGCGAATTGAGTTAATAGTGGGATTGTATTGTTGATCATATACTTGTAGTGTATCGTGTTGTGAACCAACTGAGCATATTTGTTGGAGCACGTGGACCGCAATGCCCGTTATATGCTCTAAATAAATTGATGGATGAGATATGGATCCATGAGATCCTAGCTATTTACAATTATGGATGAGATAGGAATCCAGGGGATTCCACCTACAGTTGCAATACTTGCTAGCTTAACTGTCCTTATGGTGTCACGTACTATTTTAGCCCACAAGGTTGCTAGCCTTACTTTTCCTCGTGTGCCGGCAGTGGTTTAACCTATTTTTCATGAACTTGAGTAGTGGTGTGTCCGATTCATCATGTTATAGGTGTATGATAAATGATAACAGCTCTTGCTTATGAGAATTAATATTGTAGAGCCATTTCTCATGATATTCAATCGCATTGCATGGCTCATGCTATTACCAGTAGTAATTTATATGAGTTATGATGGATATGATGAATTACGTGATTAAGAATACTGAGCTAGATTGAGATTGAATTATGGATTGATAATATACAATGAGAATGAGCCAATTAATTTAGTACGTATAGTTTTGTTTATAGTGTATTATGCTAACCCTTTTGTTGCCCCTTTGTTTCATATTTACCCACTCATGACTCAATATAATGACCCTCCCCCTTTTTCACTCCATAGATTAGAAGATAGCGAATTGAAGTTGATTCCTTTTGTTCCAGTCTCATCTCCGGAGTCAAATCTTTATAAGAGGTTGGACCAACGATAGGATTTTTTGTGAACTTTTGATTATGTTATATTTTTTGGTTTATGTTAGCTGGACACGTGTTGGAAACAGTTAGTCAGCTCTGATGCTATGTAAAAATCACTTTGAATATCACAAAGAGATATTCTTATGTGCATAAGCTCGAATTTTCCATGTTAATCGTCAAAATTTAGAAAAATTTCTCATTGTGTATCATACTTGGTTCAACAAAAAAACCATTAGTTTAAAAGTAAAACGTGTACTTGTGATATATTCTAGAAAAAAAAAAAAGAACTAAAAAAAGAGAGAATGCAAACCAATTTATAGCAATTCGCCTAGGCTTTGTACCTACATCCACTACTCGAGGATTTGACTTACCTTTGTCTTTTCTAGACTAAACTACTACAAAATCACTATCATGGTAAGTGAGAACATTACAATAATCATTAAAATGTGAACTCTCAAATCACTTTCTAGTTGAGTAAAAATTCTTCCCAATTAATCTATATCTGGTTGATTTTATAGTTTAAGTAAAGAAAACTGTTAAATGCTTGGATATTACTTTTGATTCCAAGTCTTTCTCTAAAATATAGTAAATTAAATCACTTTCAATTAAATCTATACTCTAAAAGCTTAAATAAGACAAATGAAATCACAAAATTTTCTCTAGTTCTCTTTCTTGTAGAAGATTAGAATGAATGTGAGTAGAAAGGCAAGATTCTAAATAGATTGATTTAATAAGCTCAAAATGCTCACCAATAATCACCAATGCTTCATATGAAGTTGTGAAAGGGTATTTATAGTATCTTGATGAAATATGACCATTGCACATCAAAATACATTCATTAGAAAAAATTTATCCGATATGAGTATGTCTATTCTAGATACCACCCTGCATTTTGACTTGATGTCTTGTTTTGCACCAAATTAGGTGATATGCATTAGTCTTGATGAGTTACATACGTCGCCTTTAAATCTTGGTCATCAGAAAATAGTTTTGTGGTTCTCGATGATGGCATATCTCTAACATGTTGTAAAATGTTTACAGTTAGCCTTTGACATATGGTGGCACACAGTAGGTTGACCCGAGTTGATTCTTTATTCCTTCTCTCATATTATTAATTATGAATTCCGATTTTTGCAACTAATTTAAAATCTTTTGACGTCTTCCAATTTTTGTTCCCTTCGAAATGGTGAGATGGGCTTCCTTTAGAAACACGAGTCAACTTTTGCAGCGAGTCAGTTGAGCAAAGTTTCTTCACAATCGATCCAATAGCTTTTTCTCTATACAGGGATGTCTTGCTGACTTCTTGGTAACGCAAGTCAAGCTATCTCTCTATGTTTTTTTTTTAGCTTGAAAACTATACTAGTAAATTTAACGTGTGTGATTTTATCGGTAAATTTGTACAATTATATATTAATGGATCGTATAAATATATAAAAATTGAATATCAAAGAGAATAATAACATAATTTTTTGGATTTATTTTTAATAATTTTATTGGCATGTTGTTTTTATGCTCATCAATTATTTTTTTCCTTTTATTTTGTGATGCATTTAATTCTGAATATTGCTTTAACCCATAAGTTGTAGCATCCTTGATTTTGTCCAAAAGATGTATTTTTTTCTTTATTTTATTAGTTATATAATTTGCACTACAAGAAATTTGTCTATTCTCTACGCAGAGAAATCGTAGCCAAATGTGCATTTTTAGTAGATAAATAGTATTTGCTATGAAAAAAACCGTAGGACAAAACGTAGATAATTTCACGTAAGTAAATGTTAATGCTCACGATTTTTCAAATTCGTAGCAAAAGGTTGAACAATTTTCTACGATTTTTATCGTAGCTAAAAATCGACGAAATTAATGGTTAATCGTTTGAAATCTTAGAGATATGAACGAGTTCTCTACGAAAAATCGTAGGGAATTTCTGTTTTGGCTACGAAACACAAATCGTGGAGAATTGTTGTTATTGGTACGAAAATGTTTCGTAGAGAATGGAGTTGTTTTCTCTACAATGTTATTTCGTAGATATTTTGCATCTTTGTCTACGATTTACTTAATCTGTAGGCAAATCTATAATTATTTTTATCAGTATCATTTTCTCTGGGTACGAATTCTTTTCATAGGCAATTGTTTCTTTGTCTACGACCGTGGATAACTGTCATTTTTAATTAATTTTTTTAATATTTTTGTCTACGATTTTATTTATTTGTGGCGAAATGTATTTTCCTATAGATGTTTCTCCTATTCGAATTTTTTGACCTGCTTAATTGGATATAAACACAAATTCATCAAAACATTATAAATAACTCAAATTATATTCATCAAAACATTATAAATATAAGATTCTATTGTGCAAATATTAATATTAATTCATATATTATAATTACAATTAATTTAGTTAAAAGATTCTCACAAAATATATACAAACAAAAGGCGCTATCTTTTGCTTTTCATTTCCCATTTGAATACCACATCTGTCAAATAGGATAAGAGTTCATAATAAATCCTAACAAAAGGCACTAACATTGGCAAAATATAAGCAGTATTGATAGCAAAATGAGCAAAAGAATAAGTTCTATATACCACTTGTTGACAAAAGAAATCATCCTGCTAACCCGCAAGTCAAGGGAATTGAACTAGTACCCTGCAATACAATAAATTAAAAATTCATAAGTCATGATTCACTTCCTTTTCAGCACATTTAAAATGATTCAATAATTTAATTTCTTCAACTATATGACAGTGATTATTAAAATATCTAAACATATAGCTAACCTGACATAGCAAAAGTGATTCAAACATAGAAGCATGAAAACTAAATCGAGGCTCCCTCATCACTTCTGTAAAATGAGAACAGAATTGTGAACAAATAATGCTTACTAAATTGTAAATAAGATTAAACATGAAGTATGATACCTGTGATTACTTTCATCATAATTATCATATTCAGCTCCAAGTAACTTCTTCAACAAAATGCTGTGCTTTCTTAATTCAGCACTATTCTTTCTATTTTCCAGAGCCTCAGCTTCATACTTTTATTTCCATGTGTTCTTTTCCTCTTGTAGATCATTTAATAGTTTCTTGTGTCCACATTTTGAGGCATTTGGCTTTGGACCATTGACATATCCAGATCGACTGCCAAGTACCTCATCACATATGTCATCATAATTGATTCCTTGCCCTCTTTTGTAGCTTTTCCCACCTTCTCTTGCATGACTTGCTAAAACCACAAAA
>CAODLS012358810.1:0-10751 GCA_948243855.1 Flueggea neowawraea | reverse complement strand
AATTTACACGAGGTGACCAAGGAGTTCCTACAATTATGTTGGAGGTTGTAGGTTTAGCAGACTTGTGGATTTGGCATGCTTTCTTTGGAGTGGTCAGGTCCAACAATAATATTAATGTGATTAACCAATCACCATTATTCAACGATGTATTGTTCGGAAGAGCGTCAGATGTTCGATTCAAAGTAAACAACACGACTTACACGAAGGGATATTACCTTATTGATGGTATATATCCAGAATGAGCAACATTTGTTAAAAGTTTTTCATATTCGGAGGACCCAAAAAGGTTTAAGTTCAAACAAATGCAAGAAGTGTTGAGTTCAGTTTTGATGATGATATGCAAAAAACATCCATGCACATCCAGGAAAGAAGTGTAGACGTGCAGATTCTATAATTTGTGGCAACAAGGCACGTTATGAATGATCTACGCACGTAGAAATTGTGCAAAGCACGTGGACTTGTATGGCACTGAATGCCGAAAGCATCAGATTTTTCTTAACGCACTCAGAAGGAGTTGCTACATAGTGATCTTTGAAGAAAAAAGATCTACACACGTAGTAAGATCAACTACGAACGTAGACGGGTGCAGATGCAGAAAAAAGCAAGATGCCCATTGGGAATTTGAATTTGAATATTCCCTGACAAATGCTGACATAAATCACGAGCAAAATCAGAGGTGTAGACTTTGATCAAATGACAACGCACATTGAAAGAGGAGCTATGCACGCAGAACGCCACTAGGTGAAAATTGCACATTCTAGGATTCAGAGCAATGCACGTTGAAGGATGAAACAACGCACATAGAAGATGAACAACATATGTAGAAGATGAGTAACGCACATAGATGTTGATTCATTTAAATCCAAGATCACTAGAGTTCTATCAATGCATACAGACATGCATACACATCACATAAAACTCAGATAGAACGAGGTACTACGCACGTAGAATATGGTGACGTCATTACTGAGCAGAATTTGTCTTATCTTTCAACAGCTACTTCGAGGTTCCAACAAATATATTTCTAAGAGTAGCTATAAAAAGACGTCACAGAATAGTAGAAAAGTAAGAGAGACATGTGTTAAAACTTACTATTCATTTTATCTCTCTTCTCTACCTTTCTAACCCATTTGAGCTATTCACTTGCTAATACAATACTGAGTTTGGGTTGAGCTTTATTCTCATATCTTTGGGTTAATCTTATAACAAGCAAGATATTTGCTTGGAGTAGATAGATTTTCTTGTTGAGCCTTAGAAAAACAAAAGGGGTTGCTAGTGAGTCTAGGAAAACTAGTGTTGGTTTTCTTGTTTTGTCCTTAAAACAAGGTGAACGGTTTTCTAGTTGATCCCGCAAAAACTATGTTAATAATTTTTTAGTTGAGCCCGTAAAACTAGTAGAGCAGTTTTCTTATTTTGTCCTTAAAACAAGGTATAACGGTTTGCTTGTATAGCTAGCAAAAACAAGTGTTGTAGACAGTTTTCTTCCACCCGCAAGTGAGGAGATAGTTGATTGAACTCTCTAATGGATCTAGAGGAGTTGATATAGGTCAAGATGACCGAACCACGATAAATATTGGGTTTTGATTTTCTCTCTCTCTTACTCTCCTTATATTGTTCTACACTTGCTTTATATTGTTTGTGGATTCGTTATTTTATTGCTTCTGCGTTTGATTTTGATTTGAAAAAAACTTTGTTATCTGTTTTAGTTCGCAAAAGATTTTCAACAAAGTTTTCAACTTAATAAAAATACAATTCACCCCTCTCTTGGAATGTTATTTCATTGCTTATTGGGACCAACGATTGCGTTTTCAAGAAACGACACGAAAAGATGTCAAGCGAGCATTTGGTGTGCTTCAATCTTGATAGGCAATTGTACATGGTCCTGCTCGTTTCTGGTACAAGAGTAAATTGAAAGAAATAATGTATATGGGCATCACATTGCATAATATGATTGTTGAAGACGAAAGGGATGCTATCACCAACTGGGTCGATGATGAAGGAGAACCTTCAATTCCTGTCTCTCGTGGTCCTACTCAAGAATTTCAACAATACCTACAAAGGCATACTTAACTACGTGATCGAGAAGTTCATCATCGTCTTCGTTCGAATTAGGTTGAATATACTTGGAATCGTTTCGGAGGTAGCGAAGACAAAAATTAGTGTTAATTATCATTTTGCATACATAATATATTATGTATTAATTTACGAATACTGTGTAATATATTTGTTTCACTTAGTTAATGTATCTTATTTATTTTGGACTTTGAGTGTTGTTATTTTATATTTTGTAGAAAATTCTTTTTTTACAAATTTCGCATAAAAAATTATTGAAAATATATTTAAATTAAAATTTTAAAATATATTTTATCTTAAAATAATGTATTAAATTTGCGTATTAAATAAATATATTTATTGTGAATTATATATTTGTAAATAATATAAATAAATAGTAATGTAATTGTAGGACTCATTATATAATAATAGTGGGAAAGAATTTAATAGAAAGAGAATTTAATGGAAAACTGATGTAACATAGGTATAACCATTGTGAATGACTTGACCTTAAACAACACAAATAATTGCAACAGCCAACAGACATGTTTAAATTCATTCCCACCAACAAGAACAATTAATTAGTGAAAGAGATTCAGAACAAAAGCACTGATCAGCATTGAGTTGGATTACTGCCAATCAAGTAAAGATTTTACAGAATCAAAATACAGAAGAAACTGAAAAAATAATCTGTCAGTGATATTCCGTTGACGATATCTCAACATTTCATCTTCGTCAGAGGGAAAAATAGCAATGTGTCATACAGGAGAAAGAGAAGCTGTATAAGAACTATCGTTGTACTTCAAGCCTTTTAAGAAACCTGAATGCAAGCAAGGGCTCACAATCGTTTCCGGAATGGCAAGATCATGAATGCCTTCTTGCAAGTTTTCACCGGCTACCGGCTTCGAATCCAGTTTCTCACAGACTGCCTCAACGGCAACATTCAAACCAATTGAAGTCCGTTCAGTTGTAAAGCTAAAAATACCCAAAAGCAATTCAGAATGCTTTTAATGCAATTAACAATAGCAATCATCTAACTATGCGAACATATCAAATATTTAAGCAACAGAAACTGATCGAAGATCTGTCATACCTTGCCTCAAAACTTCTTCCTTCAGAGACAATAAGGGCACATATCCGGCTCATAATCCATGCCGGAATATATGCATCCTTAATTTCAATACTAGAACAGAGACCAGCAGATGAGCCATGTACAGTTTCACCATCTTTACTTGTTGATTCTTTAGGTGAAGCAGCATTTTGATCAGGTCTTTTTATCTCCATACATCTTATCTGCACAATGAGATTAGTCAGACCTCAAAAATTACATTTGACATGAAACGGCGTCGACTAAATATAATTTAGGTTCTATATACTACATAGAACTGATAAGAGCGCATGGGACATAGGTCCTGCTCTCCAGATATGCAAGCACCTAGATTACAAATCCATAGTACCCACCTCTGGAGCGGAAAGGGCAGCATTCTGAAACGGAACTGGTGAATATATCACAGGGACGTCCATAGTCTCCGTAGAGGTCAGGAAAGATCTGAAGACGACCACAAAGTGATATGTGTTGGTAAGATAGTAGAAAACAATAGTGCAAATAGTTCTGCACACCATACAACCACAATGGAACAAACTGATCTTTTAGTGTAAAACTCTGCGCCTACCTATAATTTAACAAAAAATCATATAGTCCATGTACATTCTTAGTTCCGCAAAAAGCCAGCAGAGATTGGGGGCTATTATCTACATCATACATTGAACTCAGGCGACGAGTCTGCAACGTTGATGAGGCAATTTAGTAAATTGCAAATCAAAACAAATCAAAAGAAAATGTTGAAGTAAAGAACTATTCTATCAGTGATGACTAGAAGAAAGAAGCAAAGCAGTAGTAAGCAAACGGCTTTCAAATGTCAGTTTCCATTCAAAAATTGATTAGAAGTATTTGACACGATCGTTGACCTAAGACTAATTGAAATAAACTATATATAATGTCCACCTCACTACCAAATGAAGGCAGCCTAAACCATAAAATGGCAAAAGCAAGGGGAAAGAAGAAATGATGAACCTGTCCCAAATTTTGCTTTTCAATCTCTGAGAGCTCAACTAGATCTTCTTTGGTAACTTGCTCTACTTTGGAATGGCAAAGTGGCATGGAGAAAAATACATCCTGAGTAACAACATACTAAAGGGGTCATCTAAAGCTGCTGCATTTAAAGAATGACACAAAGTCGCAAGATATATAGCAACAAAGCTACCAGAGAAGAATATCTACTGACAACAGTACAGCTGCAAACCATAATATCCAAAATAAGACTCCTCATAAGGAGTAAGTAATTGGAAAACAAATCAAATTACTAGATATTAGGTTCTCTACATCAAGTGAATTTCAAATTCAGATCATTCTACTTTTCCTTCATCAAATGTCTTATAGCCAAACCATAAAGAGAATGCATATTCAAGCTTATCAACTCAATATTCCAAAAGTCAAATGATAGTTCTTAACTTCTTTCAGGAAAAGAAAACAAGAAGATCTAAGGTGCCAATGAAGATGCAGATAAGTAACAGACTCAATGAGTTATGTATTGTGATACTATCGTCAAAAATAGTTGAAAAAAAAACTTACAGAAGGACAGACACTTTCAATATTTTGATCCAAGAACATCATTTTATGGATTTTTTTTTCACTTCCAAAGATGGAATATGCAATCATTCCTCAGAAGAAATGTTAATGATCACACAAGATTGCAAAGCAAAAAAAAAAAAAGAGCAATTGTTGTATAACTGAATCATCTGATCAAAAGCTAAACAACCAGAACTTCAACTGACAAGCCACAAAAAGCAAAGATTGTAATAATGATATATATTTAATGTGATAGTACTATGAATAAATCTTGTTCTAGTCATTTCAAGCCCTCAAATGAAAATAATTCCAAGATAAAGCAAGACTACTACATCCCCACAGTAAACGAGTCTGCAGAAGTACAAAATAAATAACTATTTGTAATAAGAAAAATTATAGCAAGCAGTGAGCAGAAATTGAGTACATAAATAGCAACTTCTTACATGCTCCTTCAATGATGACCTAAGTGCTCTCGTTGACTGTGAGATGTACGCATTACATAGGTAATCTCTTCTTCCAGAGCCAAAACTATTGATGAACATCACTACAAAGTGTGTAGTACATACTGCAAAATATTACCAGAGTTATCATGTCAGCATGATGGTCAATACAATTAGGATCAAAAGAAAACTCTTAATCACTCAACAAATGATAGAATACTTATCGAAGACTAGCCTTCAGACACATCAATATATATGTAAAGAATTTTCGCCTAGGTGGCCGCTGTGAAAAAAGCAATATAATAATTCTGCAGAAAATTACCATAGAAAATATTGCAAATGTTGTTTCGAAACATGTAATAGAGACTTCGCAATGAGTCCTGCCATGCTAGATACCGTTTTTGTAGAAAATCTATTTCCCCTGAAAAGGGAAAATTTTAGAAAGAGAAGTATGCATAGAATGGAATACTAAAAAAGTGAAAGCTTTAAATGAATCCTGCCAACTTAATTCCCACACCGAAAATCAAGTTTTCTTTTGTGATTTGACAAACCTCCATCTATTGCTGATGAAATTAATGCTGATATTACAGAAGGTGGTAGAGTAGATTGAGGATAAATCCATGAATGCAAGGCTTTGGAACCAACAATTTGGGAAGCCAATGCTTGTACTGCACTTCCATTTATCTCGGTACAATCAAACTGAGATGTGACTTTTGGCGACCCATTGTAGGTACTAGCCATAATTGACCTATGAATCCTGAAGATTAGAAACCATACATTAGATAGCAAACAATAGCAAGCTACAAGATGCAATGACTGATAGCAGTTCAAACGAGCTAATATGGCAGACATAGATAGCCGAGAAAGTGTGTAGATAAAGAAAATAGATATTAATTAACTTAATTCTGTGCAGGCATGAAGTATTAGAGCATTTTACTGCATCAATCATTTAGCATCATATTTCAAGTCTTCTTTAAATGAAACAAGTGCACAAGAGTTTCCTAATACTATAAAAAAACATGACCCTTATTTCCTGCAAAAAATCTTTTCCAAAACTCTAATTAATTGAAGTGATAGGCCCCCAAATGCACGGGAAGGAAAACTACATCAACCACATGGTATCATCAAAAGTTCACTTTATGAAGGAGAACGCATAAAACCAAAAATTTTAGCTCACTCACAAAACAAAAGAACAAGCAACACTTAGACTTATGTAGCCTCAACAAAGACTATCTTATTTTAAATCACAGTCAGCAGAATAGCGTAGAAGAGATAAACTTCAGATATACAGCAGCGTACCAATTTACAGAACAAGAGCATGCCACCCGCATTTTTGTTTTCAAAGTAAAATCAAGAGGAACCTTTTGGCCGGGTGTATGGAATTCTGAGCAAAAATTGCCTGAGTAAGATGAGATTTGCTTGCCAAATTTTTCAGATGAATCAGTAGTAAAACCAGAACCCTGAATCTCATGAACAACCAATCCTTTTAAAGCTTTATCCTACAGAAATAAGGGATCATTAAGTTAGATAGGATACGCAACTTACATGATGAAAAAAGAGAGGGGAAGGAACTATACCATATCAACAACAGATGAACCAAACAATTTTTCACCTCCTGATGAAATCTCAGTTACACTTCGAAAAATACTCTGGCTGCACTTTTCAAGAGTTTCCTGAGTTTGTGCTTTGCCTTCATTCAAAACCTCAACAGAAGCAACAGAATTCTTCGAGCTGCAAGTAAATATATATTAAAAAAATAACCGCAATAAAATTTCTACACATTCTGATGAAAGAATTCAATGAAAGCATACCATGATAATTGTTGCCTTTTGGCAGTTAAACTCGAAAGCACTGAGAGATTCTTCAGGCTGGTCGGTTGCTCTGTTGATACATTTTCCTGTTGCAAATAGAATATCCCCAAACATATCAATAGGAAAAACTTCGGAGCACAACAAGCAGAACTTGCATTCCAAAAATTCACAAATAAAAACAATCAATCCATATAAACCCTATATCTTATGCACTTTTGAATATTCAGGATGCATATGAAAATTGAACAATTGGCAAAACCTTGGCATTTTCTTTGGCAAAAAACGTCCTAACCCTCGGCTTTTTGGCAGGATAAACTTCGTCCATACGAGTATCAATGTATCTCGGATTTCTGAACAAATCCGATTTCTTACTACCATTATCCACCTCACTCGTTTTGCTGAAATTTAACAAAATTTTTGTTAGCAAAAGAAAAGCAAAGAGAGTATACAGAAACACATAATGATATTGGCAACTCACTTCGTTGAAGCGGGCAACGGATTAGAAGATTTGTCAACGAGCTCTACTACATTGTTTCTCTTCAACTGCTCTCCCTGAAAATGAACAATCATGATCAAATCACATTTAGTTCAAACTGAAATTATTCTGACATAGTTCAATCTAGACAAAATCTAGTAATTGCTCATTTGATAATCAACAGATTTATTGAAACTCCCCAAATTCCCCTCAATAATTTCCCACAGATTAACATCACAATATCCACGTTACCGCGCTAGAAGTAAAAATTCTCTATCTCAATTTTTTTTTAAAAAAAAAAACTTACTCGGAGCTCCGACGGGGTTTTCCTTTTGAACATAGGACCGGGCTTTACAACGCTCCCTCCGATTTGGATAGAAGCCGAAGGTAATGAACCCGGCGCAGCAACCTTGGCCATATAAAATCCCAAAAAAAAAGTAAAACCACTCTCTCTCGACTGCTTCGTTTATGAATGCTTCAACGCATTATTAATGCAAAATCTAGGATTTCTGCTTCTACGATTCGAATCAGTTCTCTCTGTGTGCGTCTGTGAGAGAGAGAGAGGTTGTGGAGTTGCGGCAAAGAGATGGATTTTGGTTTTGGTTTGAACCATTTCGTCCGATTTTGTTTCCCTCCTATAGTGCCGTGGCTTTCCTAACGACGTTAAAATTGAACGTTCACGGTAACGAAGACGGCCGTCAAATGGGATGGGACGGAACTCTGAATGAGATCTAGGGCCTGGCTTGTCCAGCTGGGAATCTAAATGGGCCTCCCTAGGCGGAGTAATGTATTTTTCCTTGGGAAAATTATAGGGAAAATCATACATTTCTGCTAAAATAAAATATAAAAATTAATTTTTAGGTTCATCCTAAACAGATTTTGAGAAATAGAAATATACTTTAAATTTCTCTAAAAAATGCTAGATTTATAAAGTCTTTAAATGTCTCCAAATATCTCTATTTGATATTTTTAAAATAAATTTGAATTTTTTCAGTACATCCAAATGTTTCCGTCTGACATTTTTCAAAACAAGTTTAAACGTGTTTTTATTTATCAAAATTAAAATTATATTTGCATATTTATCATATTCAATATTTTATTTGAGAAATCTGGCATAATTAACTCAAAATTATACAATAGATTTCTTTGCTTTTTGATTTTACAAAGAATATCACTTTTCATTTTATTTTTAAAACATCACACATACGATATGTTTCAAAGTGATTATAACATATTTTTTTAGTATACACTCTGTATACCAATTGTATAGCATTTTCTTAAAATAAAAGGCTTTGTTTGAGATGTCTATTGTGATTATTTTTTGCTTTAAGTAAGATTTGTGTAGAAATCCCTCTTTTCTTTACTGTATGTAGTACAAATAATATGAAGCAGATGAATGAGAGGATTAGGAAACCTAATAAGAGGAACTAAATTCGCTGCATAGAAACATCCATTGACATATTCTCATTTACTTGCCATATTATCTTTAATATAATAGTTATTCATATTTCTATGTTTAATCCTCTTTTAGTGAAATATGACTACTTATTGTGCCAATTTAGTTAAACTGATTGCACACAATAAAGACATAATATCTATCGGCTTTCAACTCAGTTAAATTGACCCGAAATTGATCAGCGAGATAAATCTATTTTCGATCTTGTGACAGTAAGCATTGTATAGAACTAAAGAGACAATAGGCGACAGTGGAGCAGAGAGTGTTTTCTTGATGACTATGCTATATATGTCAACGATTGTGTCTTGAAAATTACAGTAGTATCAGAACGATTGCTCTTTTTTCTTGTTTTTTATCTCCACTCTGCATTTTTTAATGCAAAAGTTTAAACTATAATTATTAAACTTGCAGCCGCAATTCCTCAAACTTCTATGAGTCATTTTCAAAATAATATAAAAATTAAATATTAAAAAAATAAACAAAAGCAAAGAGAAAACTACAATTTCCAGAGTTAAAACAAAACAAAAATTGCAGCCATGTATCAACTATAAAATCATCATAAGCAGCCTTCATTTACACCAAAACAATCATCAAAATCTCAAAAAAAAAAAAACAAAAAAGCAAAAAAATCACCACTCAGTGTAAATGTTGAGACAAAAACTGGAAAATGCAGATAATGGAACATTACTATCGACATCATCAAACTTCTGCTTCTGTCCAACTTGATCACAACCGTCGAACTCCACCACTTGACCATTTCCGACCAGACCCTTCTTCCCACCATCATCGCCACCATCACTAAGCGCAGGTTTTCCAGTAAGTCTCTGCACAAGACCCATGAACTCCTCCGGTCTGACGTGAATAACATCAGGAGATTTCAGGTACACTATAACCGGACCGGCACGGTTCGGCTGCGATGATTTCTTGGTTATCTTTGTCGAGTTCTTGCTTATCATTAGTGGTGCAGGTCTTGGACCTTGCAACTGAACCTGCTTCGATCTCACTGATGAACCGTTCATGTTTGATGGTTTCCGAACAGGCCGGTTTAAACTAAACTGGTACTTGGCTTGTTTGGATTAAACAGCCAGGCTTCGTGAAACCCTATTTATATAAGTGTGGATTGGAGCGGCAAGAGATGTAGAGGAGGGTCATATGTGGATGACTCATAGTGATGCGTTTGGTTTGAAAAGGCCAAGTAGTTGGTCAGGTCTGATTTGAATTGGTCTTGTTTGGGATTGAATAATATTATTTATGGTTTCTGGTTGAGATATGCCGGCTGTTATTGTCTTGGTATTTAATAGTGAAGAAAATAATAGTAAACTATAGTGACGTATTATATGCATGGTTGAATGATCAAAAATTTGTGGACTATAGTAAGACAAGGCTAGGTCAGTTTAGTCCGAGTCCTACGCTCGTACTTTTAAATATCTGAAATTTCTTAATCATACATAGATGTCGACTAGTTTCTCTATAATTAATTAATGAATTATCTGCAATATTTGGATTAATAAAATTCTTTTAGGATCTAGGAGAAGTTGGAGAATGATTACAATTTTGAATTTCAATTGATCTTTTTAAGTTTAAAATTGATTTTCCAAATTTAAGTTGAATAAAATCAACTTGCAAAAAATATATGAGCATAACACTGTCAATGACAGAATTAAGTGGGGTTCGACAGGATCGGTCAACCCACCGGTTGGCATTGATCACAGTAGAAAGAGTGGAAATGTAAGATTAGTATGTAACCTGGCGTGCAAATAACTCACAACCCAAGGAGTTTTTGAATATGCCAGATTTTACCACCTCAAGAAATCAAAGTATGTTTTTTCTTCTGTGGTTAAAAAACTGAAGAAGTTACAGTACAGCATCCACCCTTATCTGAAAATTC